>PVKA01001533.1:0-93031 GCA_004027165.1 Ctenomys sociabilis
AGTTGGAGGAGCCAAGTTATAACCACCGAACACCTTCATTCAATTTTTCTTTGCAAAAAAAAAAAAAAATTGAAATCATTTTTAAACTGTTTTTGCCCGAGTCTTTATCTAATAGCCCAGGCCCAAAAAAGGAGTATAATCTTTGTGAACTGAAATATATATATGTCACAAGTCATCAATATGAAGTAAAATTAATCAAAAATTTTACAGAAAAACTAATAGTCTTCTAATTTCTCTTATCCATTAAATTGTTAGCAAAAATTCCTGGCCTAGTTTTCCTCATAACAGAATTCGGCTATTGTTGTTTACACTTATAAGACACTTGTTAACACTGTTCTAACCATAGTCCCAATACACTAAAGTGGTTAGGTGAAGTGTAAAAGTTCTGATGAAATAATAATGCAATTTTTATAATCAGAATAATGTTCAAAATGGATACTGGGCAACTGGATAATGATTCTATACATGCTGAAACTTGTAGTTCTACAGATTTGAATTCACATCCAAAAAGGAAAAGTATGAGTAATAGTACAACAACAAGCACTGAAAACCGAACTTCATTAGATTTATGTGCTGGTACCCTGCACATTTATAAAACTTCATATTGAAACATGTCATATTCAGATGTATCAAACTGACATTTTCTTAGTAACTGCAACTGCTAATAAATAAGCCAACTCCTATAAAGTCAGGTTAATTTAAACATGATTAACTACCAAATATATTTTGATATTTAAAAACAAACTCCATAATTTTATTCAATATTGAATAAAAGTAAACCCATATTCGAGATTGATGTGGTTAACTTCTCAACCTCACATCTACTTTTACCTTACCTTAAGTAATAATGATTTGCTTTTTAAAAACAAAACTCACCTACATTTTCTATAAAACTAATTATCATCTGGGCATGGTAGCACACTCCTGTAATCCCAGCACTAGGGAAGCTGAGGCAGAATAGTCGCTAGTTCGAGGCTGACCTGCGCTACATAGTGAGCTCAAGGCCAGCCTGAGCTGCATAGCAAGATCCTCTCTCAAAAACACACACAAAAAAACTAATAATCTTACTAGTCAATAAAATATCGTCCCATAAATTTATATACTGCAGACTTGGTCACACACATTTAACTTTTGGGGACATTCACTTACTCAAGCAAAATCTTTATTTACAAAAATAAAAGGCAAATATTAATAACAATGCAACAGTCCACTGAGAATGCGAAATTATACATCTTCAGCTTCTGAGACTAATTGGTATGCCTATATTAAAAGACTAAATATTAAGTTTTTCTGAAATTTTTTTTCCCGTACAAATGAAATGTCATACTACATGAAATATTCTATCTTTCTGTACTACTTTCTTCTTTAAAATGATCATCAACCTTCAATAGTAAAATAAGCTTTTTTTTATATATTTAGTACAGGATCCACAGGGTCTCACTACGCAGATCAGACTCATAGTGATGCTGTTTTCAGCCTTTCAAGCACTGGGATTATGGGCACAGGCCACCATGCCCATTCTTGACTGCATCTCAGCATGCCCCAGGGGCAGGGCCAGCATGACAGGCCAGAGATCAAACACCTAAACACCTGGCCACTGTGTCTGCCAAAGCAGGCACTTTAATGCCCTCAGCTATCTCGCCGGCCCATCTAAAATATTCTTAATTAAAAAATAACATGAGAGGCCGGGCGTGGTGGCGCATGCCTGTAATTCCAGCACTGGGAGGCTGAGGCAGGAGGATTGTTGTGAGTTCGAGACCAGCCTGAGCTACAAAGTGAGCTTAAGGCCAGCCTAAACTGCACAGTGGGACCCTGTCTCAAAAAAGACAAAAAAAAAAAAAAAAAAAAAACATGAGATAATAAACTTTTTTCCAAAAGTGACACCTAACTAGAAATCCACTATGGTGCAATAAATTAACTGTAAACAATAAATAAGAAAGTCTAAGCTGGATCTAAACATAGCAAAAACAATAAGTATCCCCTGGGTGTTCCAGAAATGTTAAAACATTCTAAGTTCTATGCTTACTAACTGATTAATCTTCATAATTGTACCACAAGGTACAGCTGATACAATTTTATGGATGAACAAACTGAGAGTGGGCAATTAAGAAGCCAGACAGACCTCAGCTCAGCAGAGGTAGGCAGGCTTCAGAACCCACACTCTGAACCCCAACCACACTGCTTCTCAACAAAAGATACCTGCAATTCCAGCTACTTAGGAGGCTGACGCAGGAGAATTTAAGTTTGAGGCCAGCCTACAGAACTTAATGAGAACCTGCCTCAAAGAAATTAAAAAAAAAAAAAAAAAAAAATGGAAGAGTAGCTCAGTATTAGAACAACCCTAGACTAAACCCCATATCTTTTTTTTTAAAGTAAATATAAATCTAACTAAAGATCAGTAGTATACAGAGCTGTTTCTCTAATACCTTTTAGCAATTTTTCACAATAACCCAGTTTTTTGTGATGGAATTATAATTAGCTAATATTAACATAAATATTGAGTTATCAAGAATAATTCTTAATCCCAATTTAAAACACAAATTGGTTTAAGCCTTCAAGCCCATTCCTCAGTTGTACCATCACAGTACTAATTTCTTCTTGGCCCATTAGTTCACATAGGTACTAGGTACTTAGTGAAAAAAGAAAATTATGGAAACATATTGCAGAAAAATATTCGGCAGGGTATAACAGCAACAAGCAAGGTAAATGTGAGAAAAACAGACAATAGCCTACTACTCATTTTGAAAGTATAAGTCTTAGATATATAAGGATATATAATCACACACTTATATATACTTTTGCTTAGAATATATATAAACAATTCAATTTCCATATGAAAACCACTGTTAATAAGGCAAAACATTTTAAACAACAAAACAGTCCGATTTTACTTTCCATGAAAACATGCTGAAGCAGAAATAATTCAAGTCAGGCAATGGCCAATGTTTTAATGACACACAGAATGTTTGTTATTAGTTTTACATGAGCATTAATTCAAAACTAAGATAATTACAAAATAATGTACCAAAAGGCCCTATCTCATAACTGTCACTATCCTTTGATGCGTTATACTAGGTATAATACAATAAAACCAACAAGGTTTGCAATGCTGTTATAAGCAAATGTAGTATTTATTGCATATTATTCAATGTTATAAGGAAAAGGGCTTTGCAAGCTAAGAAACCCTTATAAGATTATCACAATAAGTATTTTTAAAGTAGATTAATTAAAAAATATAAAAGGACAAAACATAAAGCCACATTTATTTATACCAGTTTACTCAAATTCACCATAATTCTAACAGTGTCAATCAGTGAAAAAAAAAATATGTTGAGGAAAAACAGAATTACTTCGAGCATTTCTGAATATGGATCAGTGTCAATCCACAAGCTGTGTTACTGCAACACAATGGGATGAGTACAGAAACTGAGTAAATATTTAGAAACTCAGAATATGACACTGCCATAGGGTTCACAGTGTACAAGAATCTGTGACAAACTAGAAAAAATTTTTAAATAGCAAACAGGTTAAAAAATCATTGAGCTAGACCAAAGTTCTTAAAACTCCATTTCAGGAAGATGTGAGACCAAAGTTTTTAGAAACCAAAGATATGATGAAAGACATCATCATCATCAATGAACTGACATGACAGTTTTCTGATGTTCTCTCTCCTAATAGCTGACACCCAAATGTGGCCATGAACATGCATGCAATTTACAGGAAAGGAATGACATGCTATGAACACGAAGATAATGACTATGTTCCTAAAGTCATGCTTTCCAAACTAACGTGAAAAAAAAAAAAAAATGACTAACAGAAACATGAAGGACAAAAATTGCTTTATTAAATCTCTGATGAAGACTGATTCTTTATATTTCTAACAAACTACATATGGAATTTTGGTGTTACATAACTCAGAAGTGAAGGGACAGTAAAACAGTAAGAAGCAACATGAGTCACTAAATGACAACACAAAGCAAAACCGTCCCAACCTTGGTGTTTTGTGACAAAGGAAGAAAAAAGGATAATCAGGCCTCTATAATGTAAGGTCTCATCTAGCCTTCAATCTAATAAATACAGGGCATTTTTTAAAATATCAAATGTAACTCAGGCCAATTTTTATTCAGTCTGTTTCTGCATTTTGATTAAAATAATAACAGTGAAAATGCTTGTTCTCAGGAGTATGAATTGATGAGAGCTGGGTATATAGCTCCTGCTTGGAAAGTACAAAGTCCTGAGTTAAATGCCTGAAATGAAAGTATGTTTCAGTTATGAATTATCACTGCAAAAGAAGTCTTCGTAACTGCTAGAAAATTGAATGAATAGCAAGTGTTTTTGTACACAAAGAACAGTTAGATATGTTTATCAACAAAGATAAGTGTCATTTTGGGTAGTCACTGTATACCAAAAAGGATGTAAACAGACACAAAAATGGGCAATGTCATTTCACGGCACTGGTATAATTAACATTTTTTAATACATGTATATGAAAACTTTCATTTTGTATCCATTTTTCATTAGAAAGACATGCTTACAAAGATGTTATTAATTATTAATTACATAAACAAGGAAAAAAAGTAAAAGCAGAGCAATAAAGCACAACCAGAAAACATAGTGGAAAAAAAGTTTACAAGCAGCAACCAAAATAATAGGGACATCCTGACTTTATCAACTTCAAATTGTGTCAACCAAAGACATTTCAGGTGAGCCAACATCATCTATCCCGAAGAAGCAATTCTGAGCAAAGTAGTCAAATCAACAAAATCCTACAGATATCTTATTTGCTATTACTGGACTATGGTTTGTCCTCTGAAACTGACATTGAAGTTTAGTTCTCATTGAGAGGAGGGGTGGATAATGAAATCTAAATGTAGTGTTTAGGTATGAGGCCTTTGGGGCAGGATTAGGATAAGATCATCAGGGTGGAGTTCTCATGATTAATATTAGTGGTCTTACAGGAAGACAAAGAAAAATAGAAGATCCACATGCACAGTTACGCACATGCACCCATGGTTTTGCCATGTGTTGTAGATGTTCACATCTAGAGGTCCTCCCAAAGCCTCATGTACATATAGGATCATGGGTAGGATACTAGCCCAGTTCACTGATGGGTTTATACTTGGATGAGATGTTGGGACAAAAGTTTGGCAGGAAGAGGTGGGTCACCAGGAGCATGGCGTAGCAGGGTGCCTGCACTATGTGTATCCTTTCTCCTGAGGGCTCCTTACTTCCTCACTGCCACTGAAGAGCCTCTGCCATGCTACCCTGTTTTAAAATTAGTGTGGCCAGGCCCTCTACAAACTATGAGCTTAAATAAGCCTTTCTTCCCTTACTTTGTGGGGGTCAAGTACTTTGTCTCACCAATGATAAAGTAACCTAGACAGACTTTAGTACCAGAGAGGGGTCACTGCTGTGACTATACCTCCTAACTCTTTCTGATCTGGGACCCACAGTTGTAAGTCTGAAATACAAAAATTAGGGGCCGGGGAGACGGCTCAGTGGAATAAGCGCTTCCCTAGCAACTGCAAGGGCCTGAGTTCAATCCATGGTTCCGCCAAAAAAAGAAAAAAAAAAAAAAAATACAAAAATTAATAAATGCTTTGTATTATACCTCAGGAAATATCAAATGTGTAAAGAAATAAACTGAGGGTCTGAGGAGATAGCTCAGTAGAATAAGTACTTGCCTGGCAAGCACAGGGTTCTGAGGTCAATCCCCAGTACCACAAAAAAAAGAAAGAAATGAAATGAATTCTAAACCATTAATAAAAATGTATGTTATTGGCCAACCAAATAGCTCAGTGGATTAAAGCATCTGCTTAGGGGGGAGTGTTTGATCCCCACCCCAGCACACACACACACCCCAGGGGTGTGCTGAGGTGGAGACAGAGACTGGACATGGTGGTGTGTGCCTATAATCCCAGCACTTCAGAGACCTCAAACAGGAAGATCACTATGAATCCGATCTATGCAGTGAGACCCTATAGACCCTGTAGACACTGTCCTAAATAATTTTTTTTTTTAAAAGTATGTTAAGCAAATTTTTCCATGAATATCTGTCTTTTTTGTTGGTAGGATAAAATACCCAACATCCACAACAAGGAGTAAAGGTTTATTTTCAGCACACAGTTTGTAAAAGTTTCAATCAATAGTCACCATCTCCAACACAAAGCACCATAGCAAAGGGCAAGATACAGGAAAAACAAGTCTATAACAGTGCAAGCAGCCAGGAAAAAACACCAGGGACAGCAGTAGGCCTCCCCTTTCATATTCTATCCAGGTTGTAAACTTACCGGTTGACGCCACCCATATCCAGGTTGGGACTTTAGTCTTTCCTACATCTAATCAGCCACACCCAGAACTATGCTAATACAAATCATTGAGCTGGTCCACTTATCATCACAACTTAACTCAGCACCACACATCCATTATCCCAAAAGCCCCACCTATAAGCACATAAGCCTTGGGGCGGGGGGGGGGGGGGGGGGGGGGGGGGGGGGGGGGGGGGGGGGGGGGGGGGGGGGGGGGGGGGGGGCGCAGGAGAGGGCCACACAGCCATAATATCCATATTGAATATTTGGAAGACTGGGCGTGGTGATGCACACCTGTAATCTCAGTGCTTGGCAGGCTAAAAACAGGAGTATTACTATAACTCTGATCTGTATAGTGAGATCCTGAAAACCCTGTACTAAAATACATTTTTTAAAAATTTCACGTAAGAGACATTTCATAAAATCCACCTTTATCAACTTTCAAACTACTCGGTCTGACTTTACTTGGCAAAAAAATAATTTTCTTAGTATCTTCATTTAGTATCCATGACAGACTACAGTATAAAAAGCTGCTGCTGATTTTGTACTTTGAATTTTATATTTAGAGGAATGGGAGGGCTAAGCCTTTAAATATCTAAATTTAGAATGAATGTTTTCAAACTCCTCTCATTTTAGTATCAGCAAATCAATAAACTAACACTGACCTAATCACATAGTCTTATTGAAGAACTCTTAAAGATAATCCCATTTGCTCTTAGAAAAGTCGATGACTTTATAATGTATTCTAAGCTTCTCCCCAAAAGAGTAATTCTCTACAAAGGCTGAAACTACTCATTAAACCTAGTCTCTTACTCAAAGCTTGATCCTTTGATCAATACTGTCCATCAAAAATACAGTAAGTCATTTATGTGAATTTTAATTTTCTAGTACATCTTTAAAAGACAAAATTAATATTTTAAAGAGACTATTTTCAAAACTAAAAATACAGAATTTCAAAACAAGATGGCACAACGTCAAATTATTTCAACATATAATCAATAATCAGAATTGAGATCTTTGCTTTATGTATTTAATATGGGGTCTACAGGGTCTCACTACACAGATCACTTGTAGTGATCCTCCTGTTTTCAGCCTCCCAAGCACTGGGATTACAGGCATAAATCACCACGCCCAGTCTCAATCACTATCTCAGCCAGCCGCAGGAACGGGGCTGCCACAACTCACAAAGGATGGAACCTCAGTCCCTATGTCTGCCTAAAAAGGCACTTTAATCCACTGAGTTACTGCCAACCTGCATTCTTTTCTTTAAGTCTTCCAAATCCAGTGTATCTTTTACATATAAGCACATATAAACTTGGACTAGACACATGTCAGGTGTTCAGCAACCAAATACAGGTGATACTATACTGAACAGTGCAGCCTTGGATGATTTTACCCATTCAGTATTTCAATCACTAGCTATACTCAAGTGACTATTAAAAAGACATATACAACAAACTGTGCTCATACATTATACTGGAAGGCTTTGAAGATTTCCTTGATCTGGGTTAACTGCTCTCAGATGTATTTGAAGACTGCCTTATCAATAAAATAGCAATTTGTTAATATGTTTAAATTCTCCCTTTCATTACTGCATTCCAGGAAAATACACTGTATGTAAGAGGCAAATGTACTAATTGTATTTCAGAACACACGGTTGAATAGAGTAACATTTTTTGCATTGATTACTATATACAACTTGAGTAGCACTATACTGAAATACAGCTATTTGTCTTTAAAGGCCATAAAACTGTAACATGTGAGAAGGATGTACAAACATGCACACACATACACTAGAAACGTGCTCAAGCATACAAGTGAAACCTAAAAACATTATAGGTACTGAACAGATACAGGCTTTGTGCACCCTTGTAGCACAGTGCTCCATCACCAGTGTGGGTTCTTTTCTGTTATCAATAGCTCACTTTACACCTTTTTAATACATTACTCCACACTTTTCTCGCCCTATTATCGCTTTGTTGTTCAATGGATTTACACGTATTTTTCAATTTTTACATTAAAATATTAGGAGCATAGTTTATTTCGTCTAAAACTTATCTAGAAGTAAAATGCTGTTCGGCTACTTCCAGATCCAGACCTTTCAAAAATAATTTTTAGATTGCTGGGATTGAATGGAAACATGATAGATCACAATGTCAATATCTTTTTTTGACAAAAGGAGAAAAACATAGGCTAAAATAAGTTGATATAGTCATATTTTTTATGGCTCCTGAAATGTTACTATGCAATTTTTAGTTGATTTACCAAATACTGCTAGGTGAAAGAAGAAAATTATTTTCAACCTGCTGAGGTAGCAAGTTTCATTTTTTATACCTTCTTTATGCTTGAGGCAGTCAAGTCTAGAGGCAGTTGAAACCAGATTTATAGGTTAAAACAAAAAAAAAACAAAAAAAAAAAAAAACCTGCAAACAGAACCTCCAAACCTGAACAGTTTAACAAAATACAACACCCGGTCATTTTTAATTTACAATAGCAACAGAAGCAGCAAGGCTATGTGTAACATCTTTTGAAGCAGGTCAACAAAACACACTATGTTTTAATTTTGCAAACAACATAAATGAAAGTGATAACTACAAATGTTCATTAAAGGAGAGGAAATAGAAAGGTGTTTCCAATACACCTCTCTGAAAGCCAAGTAAAAAGCAAATGGTTTCTCACTTCAGCATCTAAAAGTGGTTATAATGGTTAAGACCCTTTAAAAATAAGATTGCAAATGTTTATATTAAAGTAGCATTTAAAAATATATTTTACGATGCTGGATAAAAAAATTTTGGAGTATACCACCTTTTGAACAACTACTGATGTCCTTTACACATATACCTATTCCTAAAGGTATGCTGTAATAATGTGGGGGAACAAAAGTTCTGCTGCTCTTTACATACTGTTACTATGTCCTGATTACCACTAGTATCTTATAAGAAGGTATAGTCATATTGATGCTACTACTACAAAGGTTGTTGCTGGTGTTACCGCTACTAAAAAATGTTGGTTTTTATCTAAAGATTAAAATCCAAAGAAGAAAATCACAGACAATAGGTGGCAGAACACTGACTCTGTGGATTGATCATGAGTTTTTCTGGGAAGAAGCCTCTATGTAGTGGGGTGTGACAGTAACCTCCATCAGTAGATAAGTCAAAAGTTAGGGATTAAAACTTGCACCAAAATGTCATAAATTTGTTTCAGTTCTTTGGAGTGGCTACCTCAAGGCAACATGTGCATTAGGATATACCCTTTCAAACAAGAAAGCAATTAACCTTCAACAGTTATGTATTATTTTCTCAACTATGGATAAAGACTTTGAAAAGCTATACAGTCTTATATGTTTAAAGACAAAATAAAGGGAGTTCAGTGTGGTTAGTACAGAAGCTGTCAGCACATAGTGGTAGCACCAGTAACAACCTCAGAAAAGGTAACCCATAAAAAAGGTGAAATTCAAGGTTAACAAGGCCAAGATCTTTGTTTCCAACCACTCTATTCCTTTTTCCTCCACCCTACTTAGAAAAACAAAACACAAAAACCTGAAGCACTCTGTGTTTAACCTTGGTTGTCAGAATTATAGTTTAAGAATAAAATGAAACCACTATATATCTAATGCTACTTACAATGTCTTTAACTCAAACTGCTAAATAAGCCAAAAACATACAATATAGTGACTTACTTTTTCAGACACTCTTACCTTCAAAAAATAAACATAATCAGCAATTAGTAGAAGTCAAAAGCTTCTTTGATACTATCACTTCAGAATAAGCTTATTTATTCCAAATAAAAATGTTTTGCTCTAATTTCCTATTTTATTAATACATTGTTTTTGGTTAGCAATTTTAATTAGAAGTAGTCACCAAAGCTCAGTGAAAATGAGTACTAAATCACTAGGACAGGTATTTGGTTGCACTCTGGATCTACCACATCTAACTAAGCCCAATATTGATATTCCATGCTTTCATCTCCTTCTCTATCCACAGAAAAAATTAAGCTACTTAACACTAACTCCATGGAAAACATCTTTTCCAAATCGTAAACACAATTCATTAGATCTTCTTGAGAAAAATGAAAAAAGAAAATAAAAGACAGTCCTGACAACAGATAAATGTCCCTAAAAAATAAGTAAAATTTTAAAAAATAAGAGTAATACTACCATCTACACAAATAGTCAAATCCATATGAAGTTATTCTAAACATATAATTAAGCATCATAAAGTGCCAGTCAGTGAACACTTAAAACATAACCACTACACTGTAGACATCTCCAAAACATTTAGGTTCAAGTTAGCAAAATACTTAGGTTCAAATTAGCACAACTTCTTTATGGGCTATTGGTCATTAAGGATATAAAAAAAAAAAAATTATAAAGACTGCTGGGGTGCTTATTTTGAGGTTATACTTGAAAATAGTAATTTTTGTAGAGGTTCAACAGTGAATACTACCAAAACTTAAGTACTCAAAAATAAACTGAGACCACTCTTAAAAAGTCACATTTTCAGAAGCTTTTCAGCACTAAATTATTTCCTATCATAATGCAGCCCACAGAATAGATATTTAATAATAGTGTAGGTGTCTTTGGAATTATTTTTAGGACTTACAACTACAGTAATTAAGTACATAGAAGACTTGAGTACTACAAAAATGTTAACAAATTTTTGGGGGAATTAGTTTCCAATAACAGAACCCCAACAGTAAGAGAAAACTCAGGATATCAGAACTGAAATATCAAAAGCCTACTACATTTCTGAGTCAATGACAGAAGTGGCAAGATTGTTGGAAGAAACACATGAACACCTAACTTGCTATATGAAGTGGTAAATGCTACAATGTAAC
Organism: Ctenomys sociabilis; assembly: GCA_004027165.1. Taxonomy (NCBI): domain Eukaryota; kingdom Metazoa; phylum Chordata; class Mammalia; order Rodentia; family Ctenomyidae; genus Ctenomys; species Ctenomys sociabilis. The sequence continues at coordinate 11,145 of PVKA01001533.1, forward strand.
ATACCTATAGGTTTATAAAAAGCTAACAAAGCAAAGGAAAACAATGCATCTGCATAGGCCCTGTCTAAGGGATTCTGACTGGCAGGTGCCTCCCAAGGTCAAAAGGTGGCAGACTTGACTGAGAATCTACACTGCAACATAGCACTGCACATAGACCTAAAAATAAGGTAAGTTTTCCGGCCCTTAAAGAGTTTAACAATCCAAAGAACTCAAATTCATAACGTGTCTGAAATCCAAACAATGTTCTAGAGGAGCTGGGGTCATACTGGTTGGTAATGCAGTAAAAACCTAGCTTACACATGAAATCCTATTACTAGTTTGAAGATCTAAGACTCAAACACTAAGTGGGAAAAATTTAAAATGTATGCTCCAAAATTATTCAAAACAGCCTCAGGCAGTAACTAAGAGAAGCGATTACAGTTAAAAGAATAAAAGTGAATCTGAATAAGGTGACTTTAAAGCCCAAAAACTAGGGTTTTAGGGATTAAACCCACAGCCCTCTCGAGTACCTACATTCCCATCCCTAGAATTCGTTTTGAAAACATGCGCTCAGACTTGTAATCCTCCTGCCTCAGCCTCCCAGTAATAGCTTTATTGCACAGTTTATAGTGCGAATCGTGGGAGGGAAGTGAACAAAGATCATTAAAACCACAAAGTCTGGGAACAAATTTCCTATTCTCAACCCTAAATTCCACCACTCCCTCACTCTCTGCATGTGTAAAAGGGCGTGCCAATAAGGCCTCCACACAGGTGTGATTTTACCACTGTACTGATCAAAACCTTCATTCTCACAAATAAAATTCACATCGTTTGGATAGCTACAGTTGGAGCTTACCTTCTGTGGCCTTAATCCTCCACTTTCATGAACCAAGATCTAGTACCAGTTCTCAAACAAGGATCTCGCCTCCTTTTAGCTTCTGCACTTTCATGCCACAGCACCCTTCGCCTGTGTGCAGCTACCCCGCTATTTGTGTTTGGTCTTTGAACACCTACCTCTTGCTTCTCACTGAGGCAATACTTTCAGAGAACAGGGCCAGCCTTCTTCATCCTCTTTCCTACCCCTCAGCCCAGACAGTGCGTACGGAAGGATGGGGAAAGCTTTCATTAAGTTAAATTGAATGTTTACAATTGTAATAGCATCAGTTCCAGAAACTGCTTACTATCGCACAGTGTAAGTGGCTTTCGGATCCTAAAGTCTCGACACGGCCGTCCTACCAAGAAAAGTTCTACGGAGCACCCTCCGCCGCCACCCCAGAGTTGACAAAGCAGTCGTCCGGGCTGCAGAAGTTGAGCGTGCGCCGGCAAGGGCAGCTGCACGCCGGCCGGCGCTGAACTTTGTAATGAGGAGAGTGGAAGTGGCCGTGCTCAACTTCCTGCGGCCCGGCTGGCCGCGCTCGCCCCCTGCCCCGGCCTGCCGCCGGACCCCGCCAGATCCTCCGCGCGCGGGGATCAGGCCTGCGCCGCCATCGGGGCGACGCGCTCGCCTGGGCCCCTTCCCGGGCCTCTTCTGCCGGGCCCGCCACTCGCCGCCGGGGCCCAGTCCGCGCTCGCGGGCGCCTCCGGAGCGAAGCGGAGCGGGGACTCGCAGGGCCCGCCAGGCCCGGAGGCGGAGCCGGCCCCAGGGCCCCAGGAGAGGCCGGGGGCAGGCGGCGGCCTCCGCCTACCCTAACGCGCAACCACCGCCGCCCGGCCCGGCCCGGCCTGGGGACCCGGCCCGGCGGGACGCACACTTACCAACCCGCCTGGGACAACAGCGCGCCGGGGCCCTCGGCCATCGCAGCTGCCTCGGCCGGGGCGACAGGGCCGGGCTGGGAGCTGGAGGGAAGCCGCCTACTCGAGACCAAAAAGGAAAGAAATGAGAAAAAAAGAACGAAAAAAAGAAAAGAAAAGAAAACTCCTGCGGGCGGCCCTGCGACTGGGCATGCTCAGTGCGGCGGGCGCGTCCGCGCGCGGGTTCCGCTCGCCGCGTTTTGCGAGCGGCCGCGGGGGCCGGGCCGGGACGGCGGGGCGCGGCGCGGCGGCGCGGTCCTCTCCCGGCCCGCGAAGGCTTCCGCCAGGCTCGGGTGGCCCGTGCTGACGCGGACTTGGGCGCGCGTCGCTGCGACCGGCGGAGGGGCGCCGCGCAGCAGGCGGGGCGACCGCGCTTCCGGGCCCTCGGGACGGGACGGGACAGGACGGGACGGGGCGGAACTCGGCGCGCCGCTGAGGCCGCCCGGGCCTACCCCAGCCTCGCGGGAGCGGAGTTTGCACGAGGAGACGCGCGCCTTTTCCTTGGGGCTCGAAAGCACGCTATTCGGGCTGGGAGTCCCGCCGAGGGGACCCTGTGAAAGTGAGTGAGTCACCCGAGAAACACCTGCACTTGGCGAACGTGTGGAAACAGGGCACTTGTGTCAGCGCGCTTTTCTCGTCGCTCTCCCTTCGGGAGGGCCTACATCCCGCGCAACCCTGCGACCCGACCCTACCAGGCCGGGATCCCTCCACCCGCCGGCCACTGCGCAGAGGCCGAAGCGCCGCGTGCGTCCCCAGTGGACATGCGCGGAGACGCCGTCTGGCGCGCGAAGGACGCTCCGGCGCGATTGGACGGCCCGCGCTCACACTGGCCAATCAAAAAGGAGCAGACGAAGGATACGTAGTCCGCGGCCTAGGAAGACTCCGCTTTTGAAAGTTTGTGCGGGTTGGACAGCCAGAGGAAGGAACTCTCTAAGAAGCACAGTGCCAACCTTAGTATGTGACTGCTGCTTAGGACTTAAAGTCCATTGTATTGTTGGCCATGACTGAGGCCTCTGTCACAGACATAGGGTTGGAGCAGGAGCTAGAGTGGGCAGAAAGGAAGTCAGCTGTTAGAGAACAAAATGGGAGGAAAAGTTTTCTCATTTTAACTGAGGGCATCCCATGAACCTTAGGCGCAATCTATAATCACGATGCTTTCTTTAGATGGTCTGACTTGAAATGTGTTTCCAAACAGTTTCAAAATGAGAAATAACTTGCTGGATGTGGTGGTGCATAGCCCTAATCCCAGCACTGGGGAGGCTGAGGCTGGAGGATCACTGAGTTGCAAACCAGCTTGAACTGCATAGTTAGACCCTGTCTCACACACACACACACACACACACAGAAATCAGGCATAACTCCATTTTGCATTTTACAGTTTAGGGCATACATAAGCTACAAGTATAATTCAATATATAGGCACCATTCACTGTGTTTTAGAAATGAAAAGATGGCTGACAGTGTGCTAATATTTATAGCTGATTAGAATATCTTCTTATATGTATTTTGAAATTAGTGTGACTTGTTAACTGAAAATTATATCCCAGTCCCAAAAATAAATGAGAAGCCTTTGCACATTTGTTCTCACATGCAATTTAAAGCAGAAGAAATGCGCCATAAAACATCCATGAAATGCTCCACAAAATACTACATTCCTTTCAGGAAGGGCTTTCTGGTGGAGAAATTTGAGAAATGTAAGCATCAGGAAGAATAACAATAATTCACCCCACACATTGAATTTTTAGTGTCTGAGTTCACAGTAACATATATACAACAAAGAGGAGACTGAACACCATACAACCACCAAATTATAAATGGTAAACAAATAATAGCATAGTTTTCTGTTCTATCATGTTCTTACTCATGTAGTACAGTGAAACAAACATCTTTTAAGAAATATTTTTGCCAATATTACTTAACATGAATTGAATCAAACGTCGAGACCAGTTCCCAGCCAAAGGCAGGATCCTCACCCTCAGCACATTTAGCAATGTCTGGAGACACTTTTGCTTGTCACAGCCTGAAGGGGATAGATGTTAATTGTGTCTCATAAAGGCCAGGGAAGCTTCCAGGGGCCAGGACAGTCCTGCAACCCCAACAAAGACTTGCTTGGGTGAAATGTCAATAGTGTCAAGCTCAGCCATCAGATCTGGATGGAAACACAAATTTGAAGGACATATAGGGGCACTGGGCATGGTGGCGCATGCCTGTAATCCCAGCACTTGGGAGGCTGAGGCAGGAGGATTGTTGTGAGTTCAAGACCAGCCTGAGCTACAAAAGTGAGCTTAAGGCCAGCCTGAACTGCATAGTGAGACCCTGTCTCAAAAAGACAAAAAAAAAAAAAGTAAAGGACATATAGGGGATATCAGAATAAGTTAGACACAGAAACACCTACAGACAACGAGTCCAGAATGCAGCATATCGTATAACATGACATGGAGTATTGAAATGAGCCAGTGTAAATACAAAAGAAAGGGACAGGGAAAAATTTCTTCCAGATTTAAAAAAAAAAGTAAATTGGGGCATGATGCTCAATAAATTATTTGTGGAATAAGTATATAGACTATAGTTTTATTTTAAAAGATGCAAGAAACGTTAAAGCAAAATGCATAGATCTAAAAATCAAAACAATTATTTTTTTTCCACTTGGAGAAATTTGAATATGGACAGACACTGGATAGTATAATGGAATTATGGTGTATAAAGCTGTTACAATTAGAAATGATAATAGCCTGGTTGTTATTCTTGGGAATTCTATACCAAAGCATTATGGATGAAGAGGTATATCTACAACTTATTTACAAATGATCCAGCGGGGGAATATGTATGCTTGAGAAGAAAAATATGGCAAAATATTAAAAATTAAACAAGTGAAGATTCTGTTACTCATTTTTTAAAACCTGTAAGTTTAAAGTGGTTCTAAAGAAAAGTCTACAGTGATCTGAAGTTGAAAGAAAATCCTAAGGATAGAAAAAGAGCTTTGTTAAGTACAGGAAAATGAAGAGGAGGAATTAAATGTATTTGTACTCAATGGTGTAAGAGAGACTGAACATCTATTAACATGTTTTGCCTCTTTCATTTCAGTAGCAGAGATGTTTTTCTGAATAAAAAGAACAGAATATAGGGATTGAAGCTGCAATAAAAAACAAGACCCTCTAAAGGAAATTAAATCTTTCAACCTTAATCCATTTATTTACCCAAAGAGCTAAAATAACTTGTAACACCCATACATCTTTTTTCCAATAAACTCTGCAGTGATAGAAATATTCTGCATCTGTACTCTCCAATATGATATCCTAGCTATCTCTGGGTAGTATACCAGTAACTAAGTACTGGAATGATAGCGCAAACATATTTCCTTGTGTGTCTGGATGTGTAGATACATAAAACATTGTTGAATTTTGTGCGAGTTAAGACAAAAAGAAATGGATCTGAACATAGGATGTTTTCACAAAAGGATGTTTTGCTTTATCCTTAAATTTTTATTTCTTCAAATAAAACATGAAAGCCTTATTATCGCCACTTGAGTAGTATATAGCTGTTTCACGTGGTTACTTTTTGTTGTATTTCAAATATTTTAGAAAAGCAAATTACAACATTTATATTAGTTTGCAATACTTTCTACAATGTCTGTTACATTGCTAATCATTATCACAAGAAAGAAAAACTAAAGGAAGCAAAAAGAAGTACAGTAATAGTGCTTTCATAAATTTGAGTCATGTGGAAAGAACTTTAAACTTGTACTTGTTAGTCTCAGAGTGCAATCCTAGGACTAAGGGAGGGAACCAGATCCACTTATGTAATAATGAAGTGCAATGTTGGGACAGTCCAGCAAGGAAACAGGCTTAGAAAAGAGTGAGCTCTCCAGGGCTGAAAATGCTCAAGCATCATTTAGAGGTTCACTTGATGTGAGCATGATAAAAAGGAATCCAAAGCATTACACTGGCTCACTGGCTTTCGAAGGATTTTCTAAGAACTCGGGATTCCAGTGCCAGGGGCCTCCAGAAGAACAATGGGGACAGGAAGAAAGGTCCACAAACTGGATTCTGGCCTCTGATGTGCCATTAAGAGCAGTCCAGCACTTCTTTTTACTCTGCATTTTAATGATTTAATTTTAATGTGTAATTCTACAGCAGTTTTAAGATCAGGCGGCTAGATCAAGGAACCAGTCCTTCATTCAGCAAGGATTTACCGAGCCTGTAGTGTAAGGCAGCCGTAGGCCCTGCTGCTACGCAGTGCTGAGAGCAGCACTCATGACCTCTCAGGAGAAAAATACTAAAATACCTAGGTATAGTTAGCTGATTACACTTGTAACAAAAGGAATGAAGATACCCAACAAAACTTGTGTTTTATTTAGTAAAATAACTATGGCTTTTAGCAATTACTGAACAATGTAACAATATATGAGGGCTGGGGAGATGGCTCAATAGAATAAGTGCTTGGTTGGTAAGTCCAAGGGCCTGAGTTCAATCCCTGGGTTCTATCAAAAAAAAAAAAAAAAAAAAAACAGCAATATATGAGAATAACTGCCCATAAACACTGCAAAATGAGTTATCAGGGAAGAAAATACTGGAAGGATATACACCCAGTAGATCTCTGGGTGGTGGTAGGAATAATTTTCTTTCCCTCCTTAAGTGTGGCCTGGTTTATTTTGTATGTCAGCTCAACTGGCTTAAGGAATGCCCAAGTACCTGGTAAGACGTTTGTGCTTGTGCCTGAAGGTATTTCTGAAAGACACAGCATTTGCATCAATAGACTGAACAATATGGCTGAGAATTATTCAGTTTCTTGAGCAGTAAAATGAAAGGTGGAGAACATGTGAAATTTTTTCTCTCCTTGCAGTAAGACATTGTCTGCTTATGCCTGTGGACTTCACTTTCCGGTTCTCTTTAGATTTAGACTGAATTACATCACTTTTCTGAATTTCACCATTGGACTTCTTAGTTCCTATCATCACATAAACCACTTCCCATAATATATGTTCTCTTACATACATACTTTGCTGGTTCTGTTTGCCTGGAGAACCCTAATACAAAATATATCTATTTTTCTAAATTAACATTTATTACTTACAAAACCATGAAGAATATGGTAAAGTAGAGGTTCCAAGATTGCAGACACTGGGTGTTTGACCAACAAGTAGAGGTTAAGGCCCTTGCAGAGGAAAGGAGGCTGGGAATTATCCCCTCCATGCCCCTAGCATTTCTGGGATCCCAGCGGGAGTGTTTTTTGTTTGTTTGTTTGTTTGTTTAAGAATAAGCGAACTATTATGGTTTGTCAATATGGAGTGGAGATCAACATCATCCATCAAGAGTGGAAAATTTATGAACCCTATGGACCAAGCTCGAAAGGAAGCCTGGAAGAGAGAACTGAAAAAAAACAGCACATGGTGCTTCAGGGTGCAGTTTGAAGATGAAAGATCCCAAACAGATCATCCAGGACATGGAAAAATTGGATGAAATGGAGTTTAACTCAGTACAACAACCACAGTTAAATGAAAAAGTACTGAAGGATAAATGTAAAAAGCTTCAGGAAACCTCTGAATGTATCCTATGACTTTATGAAAAAAAGAATGTGGATATTCATAAAGAATTGAGAAAGCTAGAAGTAGAATATGAACAGAAAAAGGCTTAACTTAGCCAGTATTTTTATACTGCAGGCTGGTCTCGAACTCACAACAATGCTGCTGCCTCAGGCTCCTGAGTGCTGGGATTAAAGCACTCAGCCCCCTTGCCATTTTTGGAGGGCATTTAGCCAGTATTTTGATGCTGTCAAGAATGCTCAGCATGTAGAAGTGGAGAATATTCCTTTGCCAGATATGCTGCATGCTCCTTCCAACATCTTAATCCAGGACATTCCACTTCCTGGTGCCCAGCCACCCTCCATCCTAAAGAAGACCTCAGCCTGTGGACCTCCAACTCGAGTGGTTGCTATCCTTCCTCTTCTTGGACATGGTGTTCCCTATCCACCTCCTCCTCAAGTCGTGCAGATGTATGGCCATAAAGTGGGCTTTGCTCTTGATCTTCCTCCTCATAGGCGAGATAAAGACATATTATATAGCCCTGATCTTGCACAGCGTGGTCGTGATGATGTTTCCAGCACCAGTGAAGATGACAGCTACCCTGAAGACATGGATGAGAACAAGCACAATGACAACACTGGTGACTTGGACTAGTTTATGCACCGAGAAGATAATAAGCGAGACAACACTGAGTGTGTGGTTTGCAGATATGCCTGGGAAATCAAGAAAGAAAAACTACATGGAGGAACTGACGCCTCCTCAAGCCATGATGCTGCGAATGGCCGGTCAGGAAATCCCTGAGGAGGGTCAGGAAGTGGAGGAATTTTCAGACGATGATGAGGACCAGGATTCGGAGGATTCTGAAGCAGAGAAGTCACAGAAGCAGCACAAAGAAGGCGCAGCTGCACCTTCCTGCAAGCAGCAGGACCACCCCGCCCCCCAGCCCCCCAGTCTGTTCCTCCTCCTCAGATTCAGGCGCCGCCCATGCCAGGACCTCCTTTTCTTGGGCCCCACCTGCCCCGCCTCTGTGGCCTCCAGGACCACCCACCGGCCTCCTTCCTGGCCCATCGAGGTGCTCCTCCATTCCTGAGGCCACCCGGAAGTCCAGGACTCCAAGGCCTGACTTTTGTCCCCAGGACCACCACCAGGCTGACCCTCTGGCCCTCCCCACGGGCCTCCTTCAGGGCTGCCTCCTGGACCCCCACCCAGGCTAACGCCCTTAGCGCCTCCAGACCTCCCTCCGACGCATCCCGGTGTGATGCACCCACCTCTGGTGCCTCCCCTTGGAGCTGCCCTGCCAGGGCTTTAACCACCAGCTCCCCTGCCGAACCCAGGGGTGCTGAGTGACCCACACACACACACACAACTTGATGCAGCAACCCAAGGTGTATGACATGAGTACAGCCACCATTGAGAAGAAAGCCACAGCAACCATCAGTGCCAAGCCACAGATCACCGATCCCAAGGCAGAGATGACTCGATTTGTGCCCACTGTGCTGAGTGTCTGTCGGGAGAGTAAAAGGGCCTTTCTTTGCTGCTCCCCAAAGAAAGCCAGAAAAATGATTCTTCTGTGCCTCTCACCAAAGCAGCCCCCAAATCTGGCCTTTCTGTTCCTGTCTCAGTACAAACAAAAGGATGATGCTTAGGAAGCTTTCATGAAGGAGATGGAAGGGCTGCTGTGACAGCTGTAGATGGCAAAACAGGCTCTTGTTCCAGCAGCTCTTCGAGCAAGACATGTGTAGTAAGACGGGTGAAAGCCACTTCCACTGCCAGAGTGTGTTCTAATTTCAGTTCCAGGAACATTTAGAGCTTAGCCTTGTTTGGAATTTCCTGCACCTGAGAGAGGGTGTTTCATCTGGAAGAGTGGTCGCCAGAGCAGCGCTGCTGCCATCCGTTCTCTTCATACCACTGTTTTCATCCCCTTTCTTCCTCTTCTCCAGCTTTTTGGAAATTTGTGACCAGGTTCATCCTACTTACGCATTTTGACTCTCTTCTTGTGTGCTGTGGGGCCTGGAATAGAGATTTCTCAAAAAGTTTGTTTCTTTTTGTTTTGAGTTTTTTTTTTTTTGGCAGAACCGGGGATTGAACTCAGGCCCTTGAGCTTGCCAGGGAAGCGCTCATTCCACTGAGCCAGCTCCCCAGCCCCATTGAGTTATTTTTAATATTTTCATGTAAATATTTTGTAATATTTTACTTGTAGTGAAATGGATTGCAATGTCACTTCCTAATTCAAAGTAAGGTATGGGAGAAGACAATGTACAATTCTGTGATTAAAATTATTTCCCACTGACCTAAACTTTGTTTCACTAAAAAATAACAAAGTTCTATACCAATAAAAACTAAAAAAGAATATGGTAAAGTATGTATGTGGTACATTATAATGGAGGAAACGTTAATTTCTGATATATAAATAATGATTGGCACTTATCAATTTGAAGATCCCTCTATTTTTAAGACTTTTATCTAATACGCATTTTTCAAGATAATGTATTTTATATTTATATTTTAGTTTATTATGAATGTCATGAGTTATATATTTGAAAAATTTCTTTAGTACTTAATCTAGATATTCTATATACCCTTTTCACTAATCATTCTTATTAGTCACTGTCTCAACTACCTTTTATAGTTCATGGAGCATTTCTAAATCTCAACTAACATTGTTTTGTTATGTAAGTAGACTTTTGACATATAATTTCTGATTTCAGTAACACCTAACCTAAGCAAAACAAATACAGCACCTAAGGAGATTCTGTAGAACCCGAGAGCACAAAAACTTAGTGCACCTAAGAGGTAAAGCTGAAAATCATTGGACTGACGCTAGCATTATTCTGTCTGTACATCTCTAGCATTCCTTTCCACATCCTTTTCATTCTTCTTATTTCACAATTTCATTTGCATGGCAATATATGTCCTTGGCTCCTGAGTTTATAGGCAGTTCCAGCCCCAGAGAGAATAATACTCTTCCTGAAGATATGACATGGATAAAGAGCCTACTCATGTTTAAGCACCATTGTTAGAAGGTGGAGTCACACTTTATGTAAAAACTGTCATCCCATGTGAAAGAAACAGGCAATCATGAGAGTAATTTACCTCAGCAGAGATTTCAAATATACTACTTTGGATGGATTCCTTTTAAAAGTATGTGAATCAAACGATTTTAATGATATATTGAATTACATGAAGGACCTAGTCACATACTTTTCAAAAATGAATCATCACAATTTAATGTATCTTCTGGATTCATTTCAGTTTCCTTTAATCATTCTTCTTTAAATGAAAATCACTCTATGAAAAAATGCCTTTTCAATAAGTATGTACACATTATAAGACTGTATGCATTTGAGCTATTGATTTCAAGCACTGAACTTTGTTTTATTCCTTAGAGCCTCTGAATTTACCCTTTTAACTACTTAGGACAGAAATCAAATCTATGTTGTGTTCACAACATGATCTAATACATTGAGCAGAATGATCTGTTTCTAAAGAGAAGTGGAAGGTGGCCCCAAAAAACTCATAGACTTTTGCTGGACTCTGGTAGTTGATGAAACTTGTAAAATTAGTTCCATAATTTCCTCTCCAATCATTTTTTCTTTCAGAGCTTGCCATTAACATCTGACCTATTGTGCAGCTGTCTCTTCAGACCTTATCAAGAACTCAAGCACTAACATTCATCTTTTCATCATCGCCAAAATATTATAGACCCTTTTCAATACACTGTTGAAACTTTTATTAAACTAATTTAAACTTATTTTAGAATTAATGTTTCACAAGAAACCACACAAAAGAAAACATACGTATACTTTATCTTATGCCTTCTTTTTGCAACTAATATAAACTTTCCCAAAGTATAATAGCTGTGGTTTGTTATAGTGTTATTTCATCTACCCTGATTTTCTTGAGGTATTAAGAAGTTTGAGCTACAGTATAGATGATCTTGTTGATGAGTCATTTTTCATTAAATTAAGAAATTATAAAACCAAGATTCCAGAGGATTCTGAGCACAAAACATACACACTTAGTTCCTACATCCGTAAACTGGAAGAATGGTGAGATCATTAACAAGAAGAAGATGAATGTGCTGGTTTTAAATTTGAATCTAAAGTGACAAGACATGCCAATTATCAAGTAGAGCTTTTCTCTGTAAACAGATGAAGGGCCAACCTGGAGATACTGTTTGTTTGGTTTTTTAATCATCTCACACACATTGCTAAAGCCTTAGAAATGAATAGGCTTCTGAAAAATAGTTTAACAACTGAAAAAAAGCCTCAGATATTGAGCCTAAAGAACATTCAGAGTAAATGATAAGAAACAAATTGCAAAGAATGTGAGAAGACATAGACAGCTCATTAGAAGAACTGTAAAGCAAAAAGAAAAAACAGGGTGACTTGCTGAAATGAAAAAAATAAATTACGTTAAGTGTATTCACTTCACTACCTATAGACTAACTGTAATAAGATACATATATCTGTATATGCATTCAACTTCCTTATCCCATCTTACGTATCAGTATTCATATTACCATCTTTTTATCATTGCCAAAATATTTATTAAATATATTAAATATTTTCTAAATAAAAAGAAACCAGATCATAAAGGTAAAATTATCTTCTCAAAAGTAGTAGTGCCATTAAATGACAAAGTCGAGATAACACTCAGACCATCGTGTTAACCAGTACATAAATGTTAAAACAGAAAACAAGTGCAAGTGGACATCATTTGTATGTGTTTGTAGACATGAATTTAAGTAACATCGACTCACCAAATATTTGTCAAATCAGTCACACAGTGAGAGAGTTATTCTTTCCAATTCTTAAGTTCATTTAATAGCCTCAAAGAGGGGGTTTCAGTTTCAAGAAAAAATTGCTAACATACCTCTAACACTTGCCAATCTCTATTTTAAACAAAAAGATAAAAAGGCCTGGGATCAGTGTCTTCCATAAAACTATAATAACATTGTTTTTTTAGTCACTTTCTACTTATGACAGATTATTAAGGTTTTCCATTCACAGTGATGAATAAAATTTCCAGTATATATATGATTTTAAAGAAACTTTATTTGTGAATAAAATTTCCAGTATATTAAGAATGATAAGTTTGAAGCATTTATACTGAAGTGGATGCCACTTGAACATATACCCATGTGAAATAAACCAGATACACATGTGTAAATATCATATAGTCTCCCTAGTTTAAGAAGTGAAAAGCAGAAGTACAAATGGAAACGTATAACAACAACTAAAATCAATTGAGTCCGATAAGGCAAAGAGAATGGCATATGCTGCAGGATACTAATCAGCTTTTCTTCTGGATGGTTAACAACCTAAGTTCACAGATCAAAGTTGGAGAAATAGAAGAGCTGCAAGGCCAGCCAACATTTTGACCCTAGCCTTTCAAGGTCAGCGAAGACTCAGGACATAGGAGAACATCATGAAACTCAGTTGAACTCCAAATTTTCTGATCAAGGAGATTATGGAGCCACAGAGGAAAGAGATCAAAATTCTATAGTGTGCCTGGGGAGAGTCACATGGAGAGAAGACTTTCTCTCAGGCTCTCACAGAGAGCAAACTGGTCAAGCATTGGCTGTAACTCATCCACATGGATGACACCGACAAAGGATCTACAGAATAAGGTACAGGACTACAATATAAACCCTGAGGGGACTTCACTGACCTCACAAGAAACATAAAGTACATGTGTTGCTATATAAGTCTTGCTCTATCTAGGTCTTAAGCATCCAGCAGAAAAGTAAAATAAAGTATACATTATGGGGCCATAATAATAAGTTGAGCTGTAAATGGCTATCATTGACAACTTGTTCGGATAACTCACTATTGTTGTGGAATGCTGAACTGTGTTGGATTGTGTTGTCGAGTTCAAGCACCTAAGACAGTTGAATGATAGTGGTGTGCCCATCTCTGACAGGTGTAGAGCAAGGAAGGGCTATAGAATGGAAGAATCATGATGTGTGTATATGAACAGTACAGTTGGAATAGATAACGCTGTGCTTCTACATAATTCTATGAGAGGCAAGATTTGCACTAATAGTCATTGGACAGGATATTATGTCAGCTTCTAGTACTATGGACAACCACTAGGAAAATAACAAGGTAGAAAGTATTAAGTGTTGAATCTTTGATATAATTCAGGTATAAAAAATAAGATACTCAAACAGCTACACTCTCTTTCTTTACTGATAAGAGTCATATGCTATGATAATGTCTGTAAGTATAATATCATGTATGCACCTTCTATGATACCAAAACATTATGAAAACAGTTTGCAGTGTATTAATTTATCAAATCCATCTTGTCAAGGTATCTTAAAACTGTCTCATTGATATTTGTACTTCAATAAAACAAAAATAAAGTAAAAAATAAATAATTAAAAAATTAAAAATAAATAAATAAATAAAAATTTCCAGTATATATATGATTTTAAAGAAACTTTATTATAAACATATTCAGTAAAAAATAAATAAACAAACCAGGAAGCATGTGTTTGTTGCAGGATTTTGAGACTGGCTATAGATAAGTTTAGAGAAAACTTCATTATGTCAACTATCTTTTCTGAGAAGCTCAATTGAACCACAGGTGCTGAAGATCAGTTATTTGTTTTATTCTCTCCACTCCTGTTAACTATAGGGCTGACCTAACCTTATAGGTGAGTAAGTGCCCATCCACCTACCTTCTTTCCTCATTTCCTTCCTTTTTTTCCTTTTGCTCTGCCAGAGCCTTGGCTGGTATATTGTGCTTTCGTGGGATGTTCATAGGCCAAAGAATGTTGAACTAAGCCTGAAACCAGCTCACACCATCCAGCTTTCTCCATTGGGTTTCCAGGGCTAAGTATGAGATTGACACCAGCCAGGAACTGGCTCTTCTACTTTTTCTTTTAACTACTTAGAGGTGAAACTTTCTACACTTACAGGAAATAAAGCAGGATTCTTATGTAAATAAAACAAAAACAAAAAACTCAGCAATAAAAGATGACTTCTACTTTTCAAAGCTTGTGGGCTTTATTTTGGTTTTGGGTTTCTTTTTTGTAAACCTCTCTGCACATTCAAAACTACACAATACTATGCATGTTACACTTGTCAAGAAAGACACAGATCAGCCGCAGAAGAGTATTGTGTGATCAAGGATTAAAGGAAGTTATCAAGAAGAGGTATCTCTATCCAGTTAGTACTCTTGAAAGAAAAAAACTTGACTCATAACTCTTGCATGATCCAAACAGCAAAAAGGTTAGATCAGTCCTACAGTTGCAGAGTGGAGAGAGTAAAATAACTGATCTTCAGCACCTATGATATAATTGCACTTCACAGAAAAGATAGTTAACATAATGAAGTTTTCCTTAAACCTATCTATATCCTCTGTACCTTCCAGCGCATTACCTCATGAAGTTGTAACCAAATTACTAGGGTGTATGCTGGTTGCAGCAGCATCATGGGTGAGTACCTGAAATCCTCATTTTTCAGATGAAGAAACTAAGACTCAGAAGGCTGGGGAGATAGCTCAGTAGAATAAGCGCTTGCCTGGCAAGCGCAAGGGTCTGCGTTGCATAGTTGTTCCATAGCAGTGCTTAACCCTCCACAACCTACTAGGTCCTGCAGCACTTGGACTAACTTTCCAATTGTAATTTTGCAACATTTGTCAACTTTCAAAGCCACCCTCAATTTTAGGTGCATAAGGAGACTTAGAAGTTTTCAGATGGAAAGAATCTGGAAACACCAAAGAATAAAATAGTAAAAAGGACATCCACATCAAAAAGTTATGGATCTTTGATTTCTACCAACAACAGCAAAATATCATTGAAGAAGTTTCCAGTAGATGCATGGGCAAACATTTTTGTAAAGGATGAAAACTGCAGAATGTTAAGGTTTTTCTGGTTGACTCAGCAAAGAAGGTCGGTTTTTAAAAGGTGAAAGATTTATACGATCTGAAGAGAAATCAGAGCATAAGAAGGTCAGTTTTTATAGATAAAACCCCAACAATTCCTTCAAATATTCTCCAAAATTTTAAAAAGTCAAAATCATTGCTAATTACATGTTAATTATAGATAATTTATTTGTGTGATCAAAATTTTCACAGGCTTTATCTACCTGCAGGTTCAAAAGAGGCTTCATTAGCATTTAGACTCACATTTTATTGTCACTCTCCACATCATAACCCCCACGATTTAAGTGTCACTGTCTAACACTCGTGCCCTCCCAGGCAGCAATTCATTGCACTTTAGCAAGGATTCCTCAGGAGCGGTGTAACACATGGGCAGCGATACTTTATGCTTTTGTCTTCTGGCCTTAGCTCCTACCCACTGCTCACAACCCACTAGAGGAAGGTACCTGGGTACTATAATTGCAATGGTGACTTCCTTGGAAATGTTTCCCTGCTTGGGGATTGCGTATTATTACCTCCAAAACCTGCGTGACTTCAATTTGTCAAACAGCATTTGCTTCCTCCACTCCGTGTGCGCGTTAAACAGGCTCCTTTCCAAATTCCAGTTGTGCTCTCATCACCTGGGACCCGAAACAGCTCTAATCACACTGTGGTCTCATGAATTTTTTTTTAAACAGCTTTTGCTCTGACTCCCTCAAGTTCAACTAAGAAACTGCAGCGTTGAGGAACAGGCACCCATCTCCTTGCCGAAGCTGCTGCGTACATGCCGCTCACGCAAGCAGGCGTCAGGGAGACCACAAGCCACTCTGGTTTGCAGACACACTGCACCCTCATTTTAACGCCCTTGTCCAATATTAGCTTTAACAATTTGAGTTTTTCATAATCAAGAATAGTTTTGTTAAATGCAGAGGGAGAGTTTTAAGTACAATAAGCTTTTTGTTTTCTTTCTAGATAGTATCTTGCTATATTGCCCAGACTGGCCTTAAATTCACTATAAGCTGGTCTCATCTTTGCAGGTAGTTGGGATTACAAACATGCACCACTGTGCCTGACCTAAGCCTCTTTTCTAATCAATGATCAAACAGGGACACATTTTGCAAAATAAACTGATATGGAATGGTGATTCAGCAAACTCATTTTCAGCTCCTGACATTGAAATAGCCAACTGAATGGCCCCATTCAGATAATTCATTTCTCTGGCACTATATTTTATTCAAAGGGTTGCATTTCTTGAATACATAAATTAATTAAAATTTCTCTAGAGCCTTCTATTTTCATCTTGTTCTTTTTTTTTTTTTTTTATCTTTTATTTATTTAGTACAGAGTCTCAACAGCTCATATTTTAGTGATCCTCTTGTCTCAGTCTCTCCAGCACTGGGATTACAGGCATGCACAAAAAGCTGTCCAGGGTTTTGGGACCTGCATGGTGGATGGTACCAGGGATCTAACTCAGGTGCTTGCGCTTGCCAGTCAGGCAGGTAGACAACAACTATCTCCCCAGCCTGAGCCTCCTACTTTCATAATTTCAATTGAAACTTTATTATTTGAAATCAGTGGTGGGTTGGCTAACTATTTTCCCAAGACAGGCACACCAAAGTCTATCCCATCCCATCCTCTCAGTGTAACACCCCCAAACAAGGGAAATTTATATTTCCTTCTTTTGGATCTACAACTCTGTGCTCACTTCAGCGCATAAACAATAAAAAAAAAAAAAAAAGCCTGCAATTTTTTGACTTAAAAAGTGACATAAATATGAATTCAGACTTCATTTTTGAGGCTACACCATAAAAGGAAAACAGTTGTATATGTGTCTACCTCCCCTTCCCCCCTCCTTCTCCCTCTCTTTCCCTCCTCCCTCCTTGCCTCTCTCTGTATGGCTCTTCACTCTACCTAGCTTTCTCATTGATTGCCCTTAGAACACAACCCTGTGTACTGGGTAAGCTTAAGGGATGCCAAGGCCCTCTGTAGGTGTTAACAGACCACAGTCTTAGTCAAGGCCCCAGTTAGGCCAGGCATATGAGTGAATGAACCTTCAAATGATGCAGCCTTCAACCTTCGAGTCTTTTACCTGAGGTTTCAGACACAAGGAGTAGAGAAAAGCTGAGCTTTCCTTTTCCTGTCTGGTTTCCTGACATGGAGGAGCCATGTGACACAATAAATGATTATTATTGTTTTAAGACACTGAGTTTTGGGCAATTTGTTAGGCAGCCCAAGTAACCTGATACTATATGGATTGCCTACTCAGTGCCAGGTTCTGTTGCTAGGCGTCATATTTGTATCATTTTCCTTAGTCTGCACCGTACCTTAATATTTGCTTACATGCTGTATTATTAGCTGTATATGTGATTTAATTTATGCCAGGCTTTTAGTCAGTAATGCAACTTCCAGATACATCATTCTCCCTTGAGGAAAAATAGGTATTATTTTGGAATGTTCAATTTCCTACTTCTGTTCCCCGAAATGGCCCGTAATACCTGACTAATACAAAATCAAAACTGCCATGAGGTAATGAAACCTTATTTTAGGTCACAAAGAAATGTTTTGATAATAACTTTTTAAGTCAGTTTTTTAAGTACTTGCAATTAAACTCATAACTACCTCCTATAAATAAGGTTTAATTCTATAAAATTACCTCCTATAGATAAGGTTTAATTCTATATTTTTCAGGTTCTGTTTTAAAAAATAAAATTAAATCACTATTTAAAAATATTTCTTCTACTTCTCTCATAACTAATATTCATTTTCCTTAACAAGTATAAAGAAACAAGGTCAAATTAAGTGGAAAGAGTCAGTCTTTTAATTTTTTAAAAAATATTTTTTATGCTACATCCTTATTTGTTACAGAAATGCAACTGAAGCCTGCAGCTAATATTTGAGTAAAAAGATCTATTTTCCTTACTTGATTTCTGTTATGCAAAAGTTAAAATAGCAATATGGAAACATGGTAAAGTTTCCATAGATAATGCTTTCTATCTTTAATTTTGTGTATTAATTACAATTGGTGCCAATTAATATCAACCCTAAATGTTATTATTTATAACATATAGTATATAAATATATCACAAATGCTATCATTATTATTATTGAAATATTCAAGATGGAAATTCTACCCATTCTGAGTTCAAGGCAGCAATTTAAACTGCTTTGTTTTATCGGTCTTCAACAAATGGAACAGATGCAGTATTTTGTTGACAGATAATATTCACTGGTATATTGGATCTTGAGCTAGAAACACTAGTGAATATTAAAGTCATAAATAATTCAATCCTTTGTAGCATCAGTGTATGACCTCAAAATGACCCTGTTCAATCTGAAGCCACCATAATGGTCCAAAGTTCGGCAAGGCCAAATCATACCCTGCCATATATAGTAACACACTATAATACAGAGTTTCAACAAAGAAAATACAGTTAGCATAATAATGAGGCATTAGCTGAAATGCACACAGAGTTGTTGACCTGAAACAAAAAATCCACAGAAAGGATGTGTTCTGAAGGATGCTGCCAAAGTAATTAAAATAACTAGGGAAACAAACCTAGCTTAAAACTTAGCAAGTCGTAAGTCCTGTCTTAGTCACTTAACCTCTAACTTAACGCTCCCTGATCCTTACAGGCCATTTTAATATTCTATTATTCAGCAGAGTAAACTCAGAGCATCACTGTTTAATTCCAATGCCCTTGTCACAAGCACCTCTACCCCAACACCGAACTTTGCATGATTTCCATAATGTGTTGATGCTGTCTTATCTCCTCCTTGGCGGCTCTTTTCCTATTGTAGCTAGGCTAAATCTCAATCTCTCTCTCTCTCTCTCTCTCTCTCTCTCTCTCTCTCTCTCTCTCTCTCTCTGCCTCAAATATATCACTTCTGTGAACTCACACTGACAGACTGCTCCTCCTGCCTCCAGGTTCACATGACCATTATGTACACTACTTGCTATGGTCCTTACTATGTACATTGACATAATTTATGTTTGTACATTCATTTCTGAAGTATAAACTGCTTAACATCAAGGGCCATTATTTGACCCTTCTGCTCCCCAACATGGTCAAACAGCTCAGTGTGGCTTGGAAATTAGACATCCAGGTTTGAGTACCAACTCCATCATTACCAATGTGGAAGAGCTACTTAGCGTCTCTAACCCTTGTTATCTTCTAGTGGACTCTCTAGATAGGACTGTTCTGAGGAGTAAATAGAAAATACAGGTATGGTGTCTGTATAAAAGTATACTCAATAAACACTAATTATTAAATTTAACAAATGTCCTAATCCAAATGAGATTTTAACATTAGATCAGCATAAAATTAATGTAGTGATAGCATTCATACTTTATTGACTAAAACAACTTCAGGTTAGAGCTTCATGCAAAGCAATGCAAATAAATCCCTATGATTATAATTCAATGCTTTTTTTTTTTTTCATTTTATGTATTTGGTTCAGGGTCTCACTACTAAGTTTGGGCTCGTAGTGATCTTCCTGTTTTTCACCCTCCCCAAGCACTCAGATTACAGGCATGCACCACCACACCCAGATTGATTTGCCAGTGCAGCATGCCCGACAAGGACTGAATCCTAGTCCCTGCACTTGCCAAAGCAGGGCTTGGTCTGCTGAGCTATCTTACCTGCCCTGTTTAGTGCCTTCGGATGTTCCAAGATGCCTTTAAAATGACAAAATGATCACCATCATCATGATAGTGATGACTTCTACCTAATTTATTCCTTCATGAGTTTTCTCCACTGATTATGGGAATATACTTAATTAAATGCATCTAAATTAATATGCTAAAATTTAAATATGAAAATGGATACTACCACTATAGTATTACTATATCTTATTATATACAAAAGATCCACAATTAACAGATAATGTAGCCAATGATGGTTACTATTGCTTAAAAAAAGTGGAAACCTAGTGCCAGAATGATTTTCAGTTGTATTTTCTTACAAAATAGCATTTCCACCATGCTTAGCCCTATACTAAACAGCACAAAACTCACTACTCCAAAACATGCATGTGTAGCCTCACATTCAATGTAATGACTCAGCAAAGGGCACAAACTAGAATGTGAACTGTCCCCTGCCCAGCAGGCCATGTGAAATTGGTGTGGAACCTAACAGGACCCCTGCTAGAGGTCCAGGAGCTTGAAACATGTTTACTTTTCAGAATGAAAATTTTATTGAGAAAGAATTTAATCTGATAATTGACTGGTAATATGTTAACCTTACTCATAGCCCTGGACAGTAATAATAATGAGCTGCCAACTAGCTGTGGTCCTGAACTCAGGACATTGGCTGAATGAAAGGGGACTTCTTTGCAGGGTCAGAAGCCCTTTCTGGGGAACTGGAGGATGTTTCAGAAACACAGCAGCCGTGAACACTGTCTCTACCATCCATGCCAATCTCTTTTTCCAATAGGGACTAAAGATATTTCCCTTCCCAGGTGATAAAACAAGGCAGGCAGGAGGTAGAAGGTGGGAACTGAGCTGAATAATAATACCGTGGTTGGGCATCCTTCATTATCACTGCCCTTGTTTCTTGGTATGCTCGGCTCCTTTTAAAAATGTCAAGCAAATAGCCAGTATGATGTTAGCTCAAAACACACATTCTGTCTACAGATAGTAGGGAGGGTTGAGCCTTATTATACACATATCATAAGACTTTTAAATTCAGGCCTCTTTGCCAAGCCAAACTAAACTCATTCATTCTGAAATTTAGACCCTCTGGCAGATAATAGCTTAAACATTGATTATCTTGGTTTTAACAAAGTAAAATGAGATTTCCAAGTAAGTATTAATAAGTAGAATTAAATGGAATGGACAAAAAGATAAACAGATTAATAATACTAACTGATTTTTTAAGGTTTTTAAAAAGGATTTATTTATTTATTTTGTGATAAGGTTTTGCTATGCAGCTAGGACTCATAGTGATGCTCTTGTCTCAACCTCCCCAGTGCTGGGATTATAGGCCTGCACCTCCAGGCCCAGTTTCAGGTTTCAAAGGCTAGCACAGCATGGGGGCAGCAGGGCACACCTTACCCCACCCCGGGATTGAATCTTGGTCCTCGGTTGCCAGGCAAGCGCTTAGACTCCAAGTTATTCCTGACCCCCTAATAAGGACTGATTTTGTACCATTTTTTGCTTATCAGACCTCAAACTACTTAATAAGTATGTTTTTTTTCTTTGTAAGCAGCAACACTGTATAAATATATATATATATATATATATATATATATATATATATATATATACACATATATTCATATATATATATGAATAAAATAACTGACTCTTGGTAATTCTGCATAAAAACTCGAGGATCCTCAGCAATTCAAGCACCAAATATATTCTCAACCTAGCTATGTCTCAGCTATGACATTTGCTATACTATCGACTACAAAGAGTTATTTTAAAATTTTATTTGTTGGTTTATTTGAGCTCATCATGGTGATAGCTATAGGTAATATTGGGTGTATTAAGTTCAGGCTCACTACAAGGTGGTGAGGTAATTGGAATGCGGTGGGTGGAAATCATTTCTCTCAGTGGGGGAAAGATATTCATGGACATCATGTCAAAAAAGTTATCAGGAAGGCCAGCCAAACAGGTCAACACATTAAAGTGCCTGCAAGCAGGCACAGGGTCGGGGTTTGATTCCTGGGCCTGCCTTGCCAGCTCCGGCCCCAGAGCGTGCTGAGACTGCAATTGAGACTGGGCATGGAGGCGCGTGTCTCTAATCCCAGCTCTCGGGAGACTGTAAAAAGGTGGATCACTACAAGTCTGATAACAGGCAGATCACTACGAGTCTGATCTAGTAGAACACCCTGTAGACCCTTCCCTAAAATACATTTATTTCTTTAAAACTGCTCTTATCAAAGTCACCACAAACTGCACATTGCCAAATCTTGTGCTCAGTCGTTCTTTACTGTTTTTGATGTGTCAGTTATCAACACAGTTAAATGCCTTTTCCTCCCTGATATTACATATTCCTCACTTGTTTTGTGGGATATCATGTTATCTTTTTTCTCATACAAGAAAGATACATCATAGAAATTGATCAGTTGAAAAGATTTTCATATACACATACATATGTATACACATATACATACATATATATTTTCAGAAAGTCATTCTTTGCTAATGTCCTAAATTCCAAGATGTCTCAGAGTCAGTTATCTGAAGATTTTCCAAGTTATAAGAATAAAATTCTTTACATCAAGCTAAAAAAAAAAAAATATATATATATATATATATATATATATATATATATATATATATATAAACAAAGCAGGAGGTGGGAAACCTAGTGTAAAATGAAATTGCCACTTAGAAGAAAGCTGGTGGCCAGGCTCCTACTTAGAATCTCTTGTTATGAATTCACTTCCTACAAAGTGGAATAATTATCTTAATTGCAGACACTCACTGGGCACACAGCGTGGGGCCACAATCTGACTGGCCGTCGCCTCTTCACCTGCAGACCATATGTTCACTGTGTTGCAGAACAAAGGCCAAGATGAAGGCCTTGAAACTGAGTTCTGGGTAAATAAAACAGAAACTAATTGCTAAGAAAGTACAAATTCCCAGGTTCTAAGTTAAAAGCCTTTAACTTAGCAAGAGCAACAGACTTGTTGATTAATCCATGGAGTTACAGTTAGAGCCAACTAAAGTCTTAAGAAAATTGCAGAGCTGAAGATGTCTTAAGCTTAGTAAATAAAATGTGGCACTTATTCAACCTCAAAGTCTTCAGTAATCCCTCCTCCTCCTTTTAGTGATGTCTTGCTAAATGCATTTGGAGTATATAGAGTCATTCAATTTATCATTTATTCATAAATTTTCAGAACATGAGAGTTGCCAGGCATGGTGAGCATTCTCTTAATTCCAGCACTTGGGAGGCTGAGGTTATATAACCCAGGTTAACCTGGGTTAAATAATGAGTTCAAGGCCAGTCTAAATTACATAGCAAGATCTTGTCTAAAAAGAACAGTTATATTTGCAAATCTTTAAAAACATGATGTAGTAGTTGAAAGACTGTAAACTTGGCTAGATCGGCTGGGTGGTTCCACAAGCTGGGGCTTAGGGGTCTCCTCTCAGAGTGACTCAGCACAAAAAGGGTGTATAAAGGGGTTAAAGAAGGATTTGGTGTCCCACTTCCTCGAAGGAACTTCAGTTTGATTTATCTCCTGGCTTCCAGTGCAGACTCTGACCTCTGGCTTGGATCCTTCAGCTTTTTGTCTTTTCGTCACAGATTCTTCAGCATTTCATCACAGACTCTAGCCTTCCATCCCAGACTCATCAGCCTTCCATCCCTTCCCTAGAAGACTCATCGGCAAACTGATAGAGACTTGCATGGAACTGCAGTGAGCTCCAGACCTTGGACTGAATCCTTCAGTCTCGAGGGTGCAGACACCCTCGTACGACTCTGGGGCTGACTGTCGTAAGGCAGACATAGAATTTCTCATACATTTGTATATCTTGTGTTATATCTGTTCCTCTAGTAAAACCCTGACTAATACAATGCACAATCCAGATATCCTAGATTTAGACTTAGATGCAGTAACTGGATCAAACCCTGGGCTGCAGGGGCATGAGTACACATGTAGTGTGTCATTCTCTCCCAAACTAAGGCATATTTGGAATTTTATGTAGGTGAAGAAAGTGTATATTGGTGTCCAGTTAATTAAAAGGAAGATTTCAATTGATTTTGTCCAACAGCCATTGCCTCTGTTATGCTAAAACAATTGTAGTTTGATTTCTTTTGAAATGCCATTTCTCTCCATTCTTATCCACATGGTTCTGGTACAGTTTCATCCCAAGGAACATGACTGAGGTCAGGCCAGTCAGGCTACTGATTTCCTCTAGAACAATTTGACCTAGGGTGGGCAGAGGATACACCTAATATAGTTGTTGTAAGCTGGCTCAACCAACTTCATTTTGTAAAATTTACATGAACTCCATTTTGTGATATCTTGTCCTCTCTTTTGTAAACTTCCACCCATGCTTAACTGCAAGATGTGACTGTTTGTGCAAATAAGAAAGTGTTTCTCAGCATTTCAAGAGAAGATAAAGAAATGTTCTTCAATATTCTGCAAAATGGGTTAAACTGTCCTTCTAATTACAGGAACAAACAATGCCTGAAAATGAGTGAAACTGTTATCAGAAGTCCTTCCAACTACCTACCAGAACAAAAACAATGCCTAAGCCACATAAGAACATATTCGTGTAGGGTTTGCAAAATGTTACCTCGTCTATGGGAACAAAGAGTTCACCCTTGGACATGACTAGCTCAAAATAAGCTCTCCCCCTACTCTTGTGGTTTTTCCCTTTAAAGAGTGTTGCCTCACTTAGGATCAGTGAGCACATACTTGGAGACAAGAGTATGCAACGCTGCTGAGTTCAGCTAAATAAAGCGCTTTTTGAGTTAAGTCTGGTTTTTGATTTTTGAGTTAAGTGAGATTGAGGGCTGGGACTCCTGGAATGATCTGCAAGAAGCATTTTCTCTTTTTTTCCTATACTTGGATTTCAAAGAGTGTCAGCCTGTGGATGACAGAAGCCACCTACTGAAATACTAAAGCGATACCCCTTAATAGACAGCATGATTAAAAAGGATAAATTGACTTAGTCCCTGGATCAAAACCTGAAGAAATCAGATTACATAAGCAAGCAGTCCTTCAGACTATGTAGATTAGATTTTCTACCTCTTCCAACCACTTCAAGTACTTTTCTTAGTATATTTTAAATCGAAGTAAAAAAAAAAATCACTTCATTATGGAAGTTGTATATTTTACTATATATATACTTCATCAGACTCCCTCAGCCACAATCTGCTTCTTTAATTAAATAGAATGCTGTCATTTCATAGAAAATGAAATCACATTTAGGAAAGATAGAATCCTGATTACTTTATTCCCTGTTCAATACCTTTTCAAAAGCTAGAGAAAATTAATGCATGAAACAAACACCGGCATATTTTATTTACCAAATTAAATTGAAAAATTGAGATTTTCAAAGTAGCTGATTTCTCTGACATTGTCTCACTTTTACTACCATCAAAAGTTTATCTGTGCTGTGTTCCATCCAGTTTTATTGACCTTCAACCTGTCAGACTTTTTTTCTGTCACAACAGAAATCAGGATGCTGTATACATCATAGAACTAAATAACTTACATTATTATAAAAGGAGGACATGATGTACTAAAATAGCCTTTTTTTGCCATGTTACAGAGAAATACTGTGGGACAAGCTGACCTGTTTGTTCCCTTCAAATAAAAATTTCACTGAAAACTACCACTTTGTTATAAAATATTAATCACTTTTTTAATTAACAAGTTAAGAACAATTTTAAAAGAGCATGGGATTTTGATTATGACGAATCTTTGCTTATATTAAATAACATAAAATTTGATCTTTCATTGTCCAAGGATGCTACATAGTCTACTTGTGTTTTTAAAAATATGTTTTGTTCAATATTTTCTTTCCATTCTTATATTCACTAAGTGCTTTGTTACCCCTGCTACATGAAGACCATGTACCCTCCAAGTTTGGGTCTTGTACTGTGTCAAAATGTAGTTCATAATTTCAGTGAAACAAGAATTAAACAAAAAGAAAGAAGAGAATTTTGCAAATAAGAAAGAAAGAAATTAGACACCAGACATACCTCAAGAAAAATCTTGGAAAGGCCAGCGAGATAGCTCAGTGGACTAAGCATCTACTTAGGCAATTACAGGGACTGGGGTTCCGTTCCTGGCACCATGTGCTGCACAGGCCCGGCCTCTGCCCAACAAACCAAGCCAGCCATGAGACTGAGCATGGTGGCACACACCTGTATTCCCAGCAGCAAAGAGGCTGAAAACAGGAGGATCACTACGAGTCTGAGCTGCAATGTGAGGCCCTATATCAAATACATTAAGAAAGAAAGAAAGAAAGCAAGCAAGCAAGCAAGCAAACAAGCAAGATAGATGATAGATGATAGATAGATATAGATAGATAGATAGATAGATAGATAGATAGATAGATAGATAGATAGATAGATAAAAGATGGATAGATAGATAGATAGATAGATAGATAGATAGATAGATAGATAGATGATAGATAGATAGATAGATAGATAGATAGATAGATAGATAGATAGATAGATGTTGGGCTAAAGGTGTAGCTGAGTGATAGAAAGCTTGTCTAGCATGTGCAAGGCTTTAGATTTAATCCCCAAACCACAAAAATAAGATAGAACAAAAATCTAGAAAGGAATGGGATTTAGTGTATTGGTGGCACAAATATCTGCCTGACAAGCACAAGGTCCTGAGTTCAATTCTCAGTACAAGAAAGAAAGAAAGAAAGAAAGAAAGAAAGAAAGAAAGAAAGAAAGGAAGGAAGGAAGGAAGGAAGGAAGGAAGGAAGGAAGGAAGGAAGGAAGGAAGGAAGAAAATATTTACACATTTAATGGGATATAGGGAACTTTATTCCTTTTTGCTATTTTTATTAGAATATATTTGCAATATATAGTAAATACATTCTTCATACGGAAGTGCTGTATAAACAGGTCACAACTTGACCCTTTTTATTTTCTTTTTGCTTCCTTTCCTTCCCATATCCCTGCATCCCCAAATCCCTTCTCCATTTCCACTAAGTCTATCTCCCTGTTTCTTATTATCTAGCTTGTATTTTGCTTTTTAAATTATTTGTACTTCCTGTTTCTTAGAGATGAGAACAATTTTTAGCCTCTGTGTCTCATTTATGGCACATAGTATTATGGTCTCAAGATAAATCTATTTTCCTATAAGTTACTCAAGTTTATTCTTCTTTATGACTAATACTCCATTAGGCATTTATGGTAGAGGCTTTTATTTTTAACCTGCTTTGCTATGGCTATTCAAGCACTCATTCAGAGCTTAGAGGATATTTCCCGAAGAATACACAAAATGTCTCAAGTTTCTTTTCCTTGACATAGAAGTGGATATAGTTACCTGCTTTACAAAATGTTAGGGGAAGGGCTAGCCAAATACCTCAGTGGATTAAAGCAACTGCAAGCAAGCTCAGGGACTGGGGGTTCTATTCCCAGGCCTGCCGTGCTGGCCCCACCCCTGGGATGCGCTGAGATGGCAATTGAGACCTGGCATGGTGGTGCACACCTGTAATCCCAGCTTTTGGAAGGTTGTAAACAGGCAGATCCCTATGAGCCTGATCCAGTAGTGACACCCTGAACACCCTGTAGACCCTTCCCTAAAATACAAAAATAAATAAATAAAATAAAATTTTAGGGCAATTTTAATTACTATCAGCTAAAACTCCTGAGTCTTGAAGCTCTAGGGGAACTAGGTTGGGATATATTTAGTTAGGGTTTGGTGGCACATACAGTATTTATGTGGTCTTATTGGTACTTCCTAGATAGTTGACTCAGCTCCCATCCTGGTGGAGGAGAGATTTCCATAAATCTTCTACACTAGGGCAGATCTGCGCTAAACTTAACACAAGAACATCAATGACAAATTGGCTAACAAATGCTACCCAAAAAGAGATCTCAAAATGTCTTAAAATCCTATAGCTCATACATGGAAGAAACTGGGTAGAGGTTTTCTAAAACTACCAATGTTAAAATTATACATAGGGCTGCCAGATAGCTCAGCAGATTAAAGCACCTGCTAAGGCAGACTCAGGGACCCATGTTAGATCCCTGCTGTGCAGTGTGGGTTCTGCCCCCAGGGCGCACTGAGCCAGCAATTAAGACTGGGCATGGTGGTGCCTGCCTATAATCCCAGCACTTGGGAAGCTGAAAACAGGACGATCACTATGAGTCTGATCTGTGTAGTGAGAACCTGTAGGCCCTGTACTAAGCACCTAAAAAATTAAAAATTGAAATTGCACGTAGACCTTATGAACAAGGAATTGTGAATGAATCTCAAACTTCTAAACTTTCTGATTCTTGTGTTTATTCCTAGAATCCCAGTCATTAATTGTGGTATGTGGTGCTAAATTTTGATGCAATATAAAAGTGCACAAGTTTAAGTCAATTGTGTTAGAGGAGAGACTGGGTTATCTTTCTACCCGTAGGATGAAAAAATATAGTCTGAAATTATTATTGTCATCGAAAAAGAGAATCCATAATGATGAAGCTAAAAAGAATAAGGAAAAGTTATTGCAAAGATTTATTACAAAGTTCATCAATTTCAAGTACTTTCTTCATTTTCTAGATTTTTGTGATCTTTGTTCTTTTTCAGTACTATAAAAATTATAATTAGTTGTGATTTTCCTTACCTTTCTAAATACATAGTCTCCTACCAAATACTATGTGCATAATTTTGTGTTTTTTTAAAAAAGGAAGTTTTCTCCTTTTTAATCCCTGAATTGTGTATGCTTTGTTTGGCACACATTAAGCCTGTGTCCATACATTCCTTCAAAATAAATACCTGATTTATCTGAGTGCAAAGTAAAAAAGTATGTCTAGTATTCAAGAGTTTCAGAATATCAACATGACTTGCTGAATTTTTAAAAATATTGCTCTAAAATGTTTAGCACCAGATACCACAATCAATGACTTTGGGATTCTAGGAATAAATGCAAGAATCAGATTTATAGCCCCTGTCAATTTCCCAGGGCGTGAAACTTAATTTGTTTGAAGTTTAGTCTCACTAAAAATTAAAGAAAAAATTGAAATTACTCTGGTTATCATGGAAAATCATTTCTGGATCCCTGCTTCCTTGTCACATGTCTCCCCTCATCTAAACACAGCAAGTTCTTGCTTTACATTTTTATTCAATTTCTTTTGGCTAAGCATAAAACAGTCACTATCAATTTCTCACCAGTTCCTGAACATTCCTAAGTTGAAATTATTTTAAAGCAGTTATTCATGGGGCTTGCAAGTTGAAATGAAAAAGCACTGAAAATCAATTTCATTATAAGCTTTGAAGTAAGGGGATGTTGCATCAGAAAAGCTTGACTGGTTGGTAGGTGGTGTTTATTTATTTTATTCTGGAATGCTACAGCACAGCAACTTTTAAACCACTGAAAACCCCATCTGGCGATTTGCTGAATGCATTCCGTGTACATAATCAGGGAAGTCTCAGCCTGACTGGGTGCTTGCACTGAATTCACTGAAAAGAATACATCTGTATTATTTCATGGCAGTGACTTCATTTATAACATTATGCACTTCTATTCTCATCCTGGCTGCTTCAGTTAACGATCCTGTTCAGTCGCGGGTAGGAAATCTTCCCTGGTGGGCATCAAAATAACAAGACTAACAAACGGCTCTCCAAACCCCGAGGACAGTTCAAAAATCAAAGTTTACAGTATGTAACGGGCCAAAACCCTGAGGTTTCCGAGCCTCGCATCCATAAGCAACGCAGTGTGCAGAATAGCAATTGACGCTCAGAATATTCAGACGCTGAAGTGTTAGCAGCACATTGACTGAGAGAAACCAGAGCTCTTCTTCAGCCCTGTTCACTCCATTTGATAAATAAGAAACAGGGATAAAATGCAGTCTTAAGTACCCGTAGCTCAGCTCTTGGCAGCAGGAGGATTATCCCAGTGTAAATTGCGAACGCCGTCACTGGAATTCTACTAAGACCCCTGCTCCCCTCATTGTGACTCACACATCGTGGCAGGCCCTGGAGAACCTCCGCTACAGGAACCCCATCTCACTTCCTACGGTCGGAACTCAAAAGGCCTCCCAAAAGACTCCTGTATTTAGACAGGAAGCTTTTGAAAGGTGACCGGATCATGAGGGTACTAATTGGATTCCTTTATCAGGTTGTAGCTGAATGCGTTGATAGGGACTACTTGCAGGAAGTAGGTCACTGTGACCTTTCTTTCAAGGGTGTATCTTTTTGTTGTTTTTTTTTTTTTTCTTTTGAAGTACTGAGGATTTTTTTCCCATAATTTTATTGAAGAACAAATAGCAATGAGACAGTTTCAAATCAAATTAGTAGGACAAATTCAATAAAGAATACATTGCATATTGTTTTTGTAGTGGTTATTTGTTCTACAAGGTGCAGACGTGATATTCTATTTACAAACACTGTTAGAGCAGATCCCTCTATTCATTAAATGAAGAGAATGTAGCTGTATACCTATCTTTTTTTAAAAGTTGATTTATAGTACAGTTTCAATAATTAATAGTTTTTACATTGTTATCTTCCTAGTGGTTATCCATAGTACAAGAAGCAGACAGGATATCCTGTCCAAACACTATTAGTGCAAATCTTTCTTCTCATAGAATTAGGTGAAAGTAGCTGCATATTTGTCCTAACTGTTCTGTATATACAAGTACAGAATGATCCTTCTTTTGTATCCCCTTTTACTTTGTTTACTTCTGTCAGAAGTACTGAGGATTTAACCAGAGCCTTCACACATGAACTATAGCCTCAGCACTTATTTATATATTAGAATACACAATATTATAATATATATTTGGTGCAGGGTCTTACTACACAGCTCGGATTCATAATGATCCTCCTGTTTTCAGCCTCCCCAACGCTGGGATTATGGGCATGTGTCACCACGCCCAGTCTCAGCAGCCAGTTCAGCATGGCCAGGAGTGGGGCTGGCATGGCACATAGTGCTTGGGATTTGAACCCTGGTCCCTGCACTTTGCCTAAGCAGACACTTAGTTCACTGAGCTATCTGGCTGACTGTTTTTTAAAAAAAAAAAATTTTTGTTTTATTTTTTGAGAAATTCTTTTTTTTTTTTTTTTTTTTTTTTTGGTTGGCCCAGGAAGCCTTCAGGGCAGGTCCAGTAAGTCTTGAGGATCTGGGGGTCAAACCGCAGCAACCTGAGCCTGACTGCTACGTTTAAGCAGTCACTTAAACAACTGAGCTGATCTGCAGGCCCCCCTTGAGACAGATTCTTAATAAGTTAAGTTGCCCTGGTTAGGCTCAAACTGGCAGCCTCTTGCGTCATCCTCCCGGGATGCCAGTATTCTAGGCGTGTACCATCTCACTTGGCTTATAGAATTAACTTAAAATACAAGGTTTTTAAGTTTTTTTTTTTAACTAATAAAAATGCAAACTATCGATAAGTTGTAAAATGTTGAAAGATAGGAATCTTGCTAGCAAGGCATTTAATAACCACAGTATAAAACTGCAAACAGAGAACAGAAAGAGCAAGGTGTTTGCTTCAGTCAGAGGAGGACACAGGTGCCTTCTCATGTCCATAAAAAAGAAGGACAGCCGGCTCCATATCAAATACTGGAAGCAACATGATCTAATCTCAGGTTAATGGTAGCTAGGTTAATGATTCAGTTCTTCAGAATCTATGTCTTATCGCTGCTAGCTCATGTCTGCCTTATTATTTTTGTATCTATGTGCCAAAGAAACAGGATAGGCATTCAAGAGATACTTTTTTATTTGGAAACTGAGAATGACAGAGTGGAAGCCAAAACATTAAGGGAATGTCAGATTAAAGGCTGTACTCAGGAGATAGTACAGCCTGGTAATCAAACATGTGGACACTGGTGTACACTGTGTGGGCTCAGATCTTGACTCTGTCCTCAACTAGGTGGGTAAGTCACTCTGCCTTGCTACTCCTCAGGATCCTTCCTTGAAATGAGGAGGATGACAACATCCTGCTCGAAAGATTTTTCTGAATGTCAAAAAGCATAATGCAAAAAGAGCTCACTAGCAGAGCTTGGTAGACAGTAATGTAATGCTACTTGCTACTCTTCATAACAAAAATATCACTGGTGTAATCCACAAACATCTCAATGGTACTATGGATTTGAAAATTATAGGCCAATAATATTTATACCACTGAGTAAGTGCTGTTAAAGGTAGAATAGTAATCGCTATCAACTAAGATTAATAGATCAAATGCAAGAGGATAATTTTCACAACTGTATTGAAGTTCATAAATAGAATTGTTTGTTAAATACTTAGCAAATACCAGAGTCTTTATGGAACAATTAATACCCAAGTTACATAAGCCAAGACAAAAGATAAGAACCTGAGAGCCGGGCGTGGTGGCGCATGCCTGTAATCCCAGCACTAGGGAGGCTGAGGCAGGAGGATTGTTGTGAGTTCGAGACCAGCCTGAGCTACAAAGTGAGCTTAAGGCCAGCCTGAACTGCACAGTGAGACCCTGTCTCAAAAAAGACAAAAAAAAAAAAAAAAAAGAACCTGGCAAGCACAGGTCCTGAGTCTTGAGTCCTTGTGTAATAATAATAATGGTGAAAGAAAAAAGAATTCAACTAAAACAATTTAAAGTTGGAGAAGTCTAATTTTGACTTCAGGTGCTGCATCAGGAGCCCAGGCTTTGACATGCAAACAACAATGGCTCCTGTTGGGGAGGACATAAAGATTAAATTCTGAGCAAGGGCCTGAATACCAAAGCTATACACCGATTACTAAGCAGTATATACTCTATTCAGCAGTAGAAGCCAAAAGTTGTAAAGAGGGACCTCAAATATTTTTTTCTGACTATCTCATTGGTATAGAGATAGTTTAAAAAATAAAAAGTGCGTGTGGATTAACCCTGTCTTCTTCTAATGATTATAGAAAGAAACTTTCAGATAACCAAATTGATTTTTAGAATAATAAAAAAAAAGTCACTGAAGAAGGAACTGATGACTTTTGCCTGTGAAAGAATTAATTACTTGAAGACTTGTCACTAGATACTCTTTTGGCTCTTCTAACTTATTTTTTAATCATGTATATATTTATAAAAAAAGCGATTTGAAAAGTTAAATGACCAGAACTTGAAGAATATATTTGAATGTCTAGCTTTATATTATTAGAAGTTAAAGTGTCAAGCAAAAAATCTCATGACAGTTACTATCTTTGATTGTCCTTGGGCCCAAGCCAAATGGCCTTTGTTTTCCCTTAAATTGAATGATATTAGTTTATTAACTCTCAAATGTACGTGATTTCACTACCAACTACCTTAATAACTTTTTCTCTCTATCAATGCTTCAAAACACTTTAAAGTCCAGTCTCAGCAATGTACATTTCCTTCCTGATACCACAATGATGAATGCTGTGAAAGGCTGAACAATGCTCCTCCAGAAGATGTCCAGGTTCCAGTCCCCAGAACCTGTGAATTCATTACCGCAGGAGCAAGAGACAATTTGCTGGTGTGATTAAATGAAGGAGT
Source organism: Ctenomys sociabilis (assembly GCA_004027165.1). Classification (NCBI taxonomy): domain Eukaryota; kingdom Metazoa; phylum Chordata; class Mammalia; order Rodentia; family Ctenomyidae; genus Ctenomys; species Ctenomys sociabilis. Next base: position 44,397 of record PVKA01001533.1, read on the forward strand.
TTGTGATGAAAGTCTCTATGGTGTTAGCCAGATGGACACAGTTGCAATCACAAATGGTCTTGTGAGAGAAGAGCACAGCAGAGAAGAAGATGTGAGGGTTGAAACAAAGCAGGACATGACCACAAGCCAAGGCACATGAGCAGCCTCTGGAAGCTGAGAAAGGCAAGAAACCAATCTACTCGAGCCTCCTGAGGGAATGCAGCCTGGCCAGCACTGGGATTTTCTCTGAATGCATCAGATATGTGGCTACCACAGCAGTAAGTCTGCAATGTTCTAAGCTTTATGGTGATTCGTTAAGGCACTTTTAGGAAAGCTTTTGAAAATATTATGCTTCCATCCTTCAAATATTGTGCAAAAGAACAAATTCACTGATATTAATAAAATCTAAAGTTAATGCAGCCCTACAAGTAAAGATTTTAGTATAAGAAGCAATGTTTCTGGGCTGGGGAGATAGCTCTGCAGTCTAAACACCTGCCTGGCAAGCGCAAGGTCCCAAGTTCAATTCCCAGCACCACATGCACCGCGATGCCTGTGCCATAAATGCATAGAAGTTTTGTTTTTTTCTTTTAATATTTATTTATTTATTTTAAGGAAGGGTCTACAGGGTGTTCAGGGTCTCTCTACTAGATTGGCCTCGTAGTGATTTTCCTGTTTGCAGCCTCCCAAGAGCTGGGATTCCAAGCACTCACCACATTGCCCAGTCTCAATTGCCACCTCAGCATGCCCCAGGGGCAGGACTGGCATGGCTGGCCAGGGGATCAAACCCCAGGCCCCTGAACCTGTTTGCAGGTGCTTTAATCTGCTGAGCTATCTGGAAATTTTATTTTTTTTTTTTTTTGGTACTTGGGATTGAACTCAGGCCCTTGCCCTTGCCGAGCAGGTGCTTATGCCACTGAGCTATCTCCCCAACCTTTAAAAAAATTTTTAAAAAGGAGATTTTTTTTCTACAATTTCGAAAAGAAAGCTACATTTAGGTTTTTTTGACTTTTGGTTTGGTTCATTTGTTTTTTTCTTGAGACAGCATCTCCCTATATAGTCCAGGTTGATCGGCTGGCTTCAAACTTGTGGCAGTCCTCCTGCCTCAGTCTCCCATGTGCTGGGAGACAAGTTTGCACTCCTATACTCAGCTTTCCTGTGTTATTATAACGAGAGGAGATAATCAACAAAACCAGTTTTATCAATAGGAAAATGGGTAAATATTAAATAATTATGGACGTAGAAACATTACAATTAAGTTGTATTAAATAGATATTAAGCCAGGCATGGTGGCACAGGCCTGTAATCTCAGCACTTGGAAGGCTGAGGCAGGAGGATTGTTGTGAGTTTGAGACCAGCCTGCACTACAAAGTGAGCTTAAGGCCAGCCTGAACTGCATAGTGAGACCCTGTCTCAAAAAGACAAAAAATAAAAATAAATATAGATATTGACCTTGCCTGGGGCATCACTCAAGGTCTGACTTACAAGGCAAAGTGATCAGGCACCACAATGCTAAGCAGAGGGCAAGAGCAGGACAGAACCAGTGGGCCTCCTACCCAGGAGGCCATGATGGATGAGCGAGTGGGAGGCAGTGGGCCATGGAGAGCAGCCCAGACAGTGTTGGTGCGCTGTGGGGCTCTGTGGAGGAGGTCCGCTCCCATTCCTCCACCTGACCTTTTCCTGTATGGAAGGACAGAGTGACTAGGACTTTTGCTAAACAACTAGCATGGCCACAGTGCTGTGCAACTTAACCATATCCAGAAGGCCAGTTTGCGGTTCCAGACCAGTACAAGGATGACTGACCCTTATAGTAGCCATAGCATCAGTACATCAGTCAGTGCTGTACCTACACCTGGGATGAGAACTCTGTTTTTCACATGGTTTTATAAAATGATACAATAATTTTGACAGTTCATTTAGCTTTCTATATTCCTTCCTTTCCTTTCACTGACTGTCATTAAGATCATTAAGCCCAAACAAGGGATTATGAAGCATTCACAAGAAACCGTTCGGGCCAGCCAGATAGCTCAGCAGATTGAAGCACCTGCTCAGGCAGACGCAAGGACGGGGGTTCAATACCTGGCTTGTTGTGCTAGCCCCACCCCCAAGGCACTCTGAGAAGGCAGCTGAGACTGGGTGTGGTGGCATGCGCCTGTAATCCTAGCACTTGGGAAGCTGAAAACAGGTGGATCCCTATGAGTCTGACCTGTAGACTCTGTACTAAATACATAAAAAGAAAAGAAACTGTTCAATACATCTTAGCTTTAATCTTCTTTACTGCAAGATTTTGTGAATATAAACAATAAAAATTCTAAAACTTGTGTTTACTTTAGAGAAGTTTATTGATAGTTATGTAAACACATCTACTCTTAGAAGTTAAAAATGGAGAGAGGGGTGTGTTGGTCAATAGAATAGCAACTCACTGGTAAAATACGATATTTTAAAGTGTACATATGAAGACTTAAAATTCTTACAGACTAATATAATCATTTCTATTTCCCTTTCTTGACTTCTAAAACAAATTTATCTAATTTATAACACAAATTGGAAAAGTTAGTGGTCTTAACTCAGTAACTTAGGTTAAATATGCTATGATCAAATAGGATATATCTAACTCCACTTTAAGAGACAACTCATAGAAATACTTATATATACTAGGGAACTGTTAAACTTGTGCATATTGCACTCAAATTAATCACCCTATTATCTTTATCTTAGAATTCTCTACACTTAGTTAAACACATAGTTTATAATGTATTAAAGGATGATACTCCAAAATAAGAATTAGATAAGCTTATGATATGATCAGTAAATCAAATTAACTTGACTGCAGATCAAGATAATAAAAGAAAAGCTATTTTCCCAAAGAGATGATGAAACAAGAATACTAAGTATTTAATAGCTTCTGTGTTATTATTCATAGAGTGTTTGTACCTTAAAAGTAACACTAACATTGAGCCTTAACTTTGAATGTAGTCATTACCCACAATTTTGCTCCCCTGATGTATTTAGAAATAGAGGAAGGTTTTTGTGAGTTCGGCAACGGGGAAGCATCTTGTTGACAAGTTTCTTGCTACGAACTGACTGCCCTAGAGCCAGTGACGGACCGAGGTGCACGCACTCAGGCTCAGCTGGGACCCTGGTGCTGGTGCTGGGGGCCAAGCCAGTGGGTACTGGTCTTTATGTTGCAGTAGCATTCAAAGGGATTGACCAAAGTTGTCAGTTTACAACTTAGCTCTCTTTGAAACTGTTCTCCTGGCTTCTTTGATACCACTCACCCTTTCTTCTCCTTCGTCACTGGTCATTTCTTCTTAAGCTTCTTTGTTGACTTTTGTCTCATATGATTTACATAAATCTTGGCGTACTCTAAGCTCTAAGGTTTTAATTTACCAGGCAATCTCTCTCTCTCTATCTTTTTTCTTTTGCCCTAGAAGTACCTATCTAGATCCTACGCTTTTTTCTTTTATTATTTTTTTTAAAAAGCTTTCATTTTTTAATTTTTTGGATACAGGACCTTGCTACACAGTTCAGACTCATAGTTATCCTCCTATCTCAGCTTCCATAGTGCTGGGATTTTTTTTTTTTTTTTCTTTTCTGCAAGATGGTTTATTTTCTTTTGGTCCAACATTTGGGAGGGGGCTCCAGAAGGGTGAGAAAGCTGCCTAGTGGCTGGAGGGAGAAGGTTAGGCCAAAGCCCTGATGCCAGGCGATGCAGGAGCCCCTCAGAGACTGTGAGGCTCTGACCTTCTCGTCGTGCTTAAGGGTGAGCCTTTCAAAGAGGTACTCGCCCAACCCAGCCTGGGGGCTTGCCAGCCTGTGGAGGGTGGAGAGGTGGTAACCTATCTTCTTAATGAGCTTCACCTCTTCATCTAGGAAGTGGTTCTCCAGAAAACGACGTATGGGTGTCGGTCTTGGCAGAGCCCAAGGCATGGAGGTCCAGGAGAGCTTGATTCAGGCTCTTCTCCAGCGCCAAGGTAGCTTCCACGGCATCCAGGGTTTTACCCCACTCATCATCAGATGGTTTCTGCACGTCTTGAAAGAGTACACGGCCGCCGCACCGGTTCTGCGTCTTCAGGAGATGCTCGGCACCCTCGTGTTTCTCCTTAGCCAGTTCACGGAAGAAATGGCCCACACCCTCCAGAGCCACATCATTTCGGTCAAAGCAGTAGCCCAGAGAGAGGTAGTTGTAGGAGGCCCACAGGTGCAGGTTCACCAAGCAGTTGTCAGCAGCCTCCACCTCGGTGGAATAATTCTGATTAATCTGAGACGTCATGGTTGAGCATCAATAAGCAGCTACCCGCAAAAGAACGGTGTTGTCTGGTCCTGGAAAGAGGAGATAGGCCAGAAGATGGTCCTGAAATTTGTACCTGGAAAGTGGATGGGAAGATGAAAGAGGGAGTCCCCAGGTCTGTTCCGTCCAAACACTGTTGAAGCAAGCAACAGATCCGCGGGACCTCCGAATGCGCTGCTCAGTGGAGGGATTATGGGCATGGGCCACCATGCCTGGTTCTGGGGCTGGCACAGCATGTGGTACCAGGGACCAAACTCAGGACCTTGCGCTTGCCGGGCAGGTGCTTAGGCAGCTAAGCTATCTCCCCAGCCCTAGATCCCAAGCTTTTAATGACACCTAAATATCAACTCCAAGTACATCCTCTCGTTTCTGCCTATTTGACCTACCTCCTTGGAGGGTTTTAAGTTTCCAAATGTCCTATGGTGGATAATTCATGATTCTCAAATTCTACCCACCTGTCTTTCATCCTTAGCTGTTTCCCTTTCAGCATTTCCCACCTGAATCAACCTCCTAGACCCACTGGATAGCCTTAAAGCTATTGACATTCTCCCTCAGTCTGTTTCCAAAAGGTACTCCAACTTCACTTCTCTCTACCTCCGTAACTTCCATCCTAGTGCAAGACACCAGCACCTTCTGCCTGAGGACCACGGTCCCTTCCCAGTCAGCCACCTAGCTTCCAGTGCCATGCACAGCTCTGTCTTGCCACAGCATGTCGCACTTCCTGTCATTTGGATTGTTCAAATTTTACCTCCTCAGAGGAGATCTCTATGGCCAGTTGTGGTCAAGGAGTCACCTTATTCAGATCTCATTTTTTATGCCAGCTTTTCTCTCTCCATTCTGTCTTGTCTTCTAATTTATAGCTTCCCACAATTGGAACCCCTGTTTCATAACTTATTATTGTGCCCCCAGAATCCAGGGCAGACCAAATGAGTAACTGAAAAAGGTAATTTTGCTTCCTGGAGGTTCTCTGGATAATCTAAAATTTCCTGTCAACTCGTAAATCACCATGTAACTCACAGTGGTTCTCTGCACTTTGAGATCAAGGCTTCAATACTGTCCTGTCATCATCTTACTGGATTATTCCTAAAAATCACTCATGCGTATAAAACTCAGGACTTTATCTTTTACTTTTGTTTCCCATTCAGATCATAATGTGTCTTTCATTTTTCAAGTATTTTTAGTTTATTTTAGCTTTGCTTTCTTTTTTTCTATTTCTATTACACTTAATTTATGCATTTGGTAACATTTTGAATGGGATGACCTTTCTAAATGGTTAGTGCTACTTAGAATTTATCATAATTAAGAGATTTTTCCCTGAATATATGGTCAGTCTTTCCCCATGATTTCATATCTTGTTTCTCCTTTTGTTATTGCTCAGATTTGTCAGGTGTTTGCCTATCTTACTGGCCCTCTGAAGCATCTTAAAGATCAATTTTAATTTTTTTGGCTATTGTCCCTATTTTAAAGTTTTATTTTATGTATATGTTTCTTAATTCTTCTTGCTTTATTTTTGTTTATGATTTTGGGATGCCCTAGGTGAGAGTAGCACTCCCATCTGTAATCCCAGCACTGGACCAAGAATCAACAACAAACATCAGAAGCCCATCCCATGACTGCATGAAGCTTTGGGGAGACATACCTATTCACTTATCTGAATTCTTCCAATGTTTTAATATCTGTTTAGAGTTCTATCTCATTATTCCTTTATATTTTTAAAGATTCTTCAAAGGCTGACCAAATAGCTCAGTGGATTAAAGTGCCTGCAAGCAGGATCAGGGGCCAGGGGTTCACTCCCGGGACCTGCCATACCAGCCCCACCCCCGGGTGCACTGAGATGCCTATTGAGACTGGGTGTAGTGGTGTGAGGCTATAATCCCAGCTCTTGGGAGGCTGTAGATAGGCAGATCACTGAGTGTGATCTAGTAGTGAGACCCTAAACACCCTGTAGATCCTTCCTTACAAAACAATAATATATATATATATATATATATATATATATATATATATATATATATATAAAGATTCTTTATATTTAATTCTTACTTTTATTTTTCTATGTGAAGTTTCAGTACTAGTTGACTAGGTGAACTAAATCTGTTATATTTCAATTGAGACTACATCAGATTGGCCAATCAATTTAGAAAATATTGATTTAAATACTAATCAAGCTAATGATATATCTTTCTATTATTTTTAAGTGCTGTATTTGTGTTTTTCCTTTGTGTTTTAATATTTGCCTTATGTAAGACTTGCAAATTTATGAAAAAAATAGACAGATTTGGACTTTTAGCTTTTCTCATGCATGGAAGTATTCCAAGGATATTAGAATTGACTTTTCCTATAAACATGTCTGGGGCTTGGAATTTTTTTTTTAAGAAGACCACTCTTTGACAACTGCTATTTCTTCTCAGATATTTGCTTATTTACATTTTCAGTCTTTTTAGGGTAATTTATTCACTTCATCCAGGTTTTTTCATATATTTGCATAGTGTTAGGAAGAGTAAATCTCAGAATTCTTTGGATGTCCCCCTTCTGGGGTTACTTTCTTGCATTAGTTTATGTACTTACACCTGCCCTGTTTTTCCCTTTATTACGCTAGCTAGTTTTGTGGACTTTTTAATTTTCAAAGACTAAGGTCTATTTTACAATAGAATTTATGATTATTGATTCTATTTTTTTATTGTATTAGCTATTTCTTTTGTTTTTTTTTTTCTTTTTGAATATTTTGAGTAGTTTGTTTTTATTTCTTCTCCTTCAGTAATATAAAGATGTAGGCCTATGATTTCTTTAGCAGAATTTTTATAGTTATCATTGTTTAATAATGAAATATTTTTTTAGAAATTCTGCAATTTCAATTTTTAGATCTTTTCAGGCCCATATATGAAGTTAAGAACCTGAAAGTACCATATGGAAAGTCTTTTTTATGTTCTAATTTGTTCCTAGCTTTATTTGATCACAATCACAAAAGTATTCCGTGGTGATATAATACATTGATGGAGGATTATACAGTGATCTAAAATATGATCAGGTTTCATGACTTTCCCTATAAACATTTGAAAACAATGTGTATATTTGTATTTTCAGTAACAAGCTTCGACTTGTATCAAATTTGACTTCTTACAGTAATGTTATTTGGAGGGAATGGCAGTGCTCCACTGCTGGGGTAGTTGAGGGGGAATGTTGTTTAAGAGCCATAATCATTATAAGTTATAAGAAATAAACTCCAAAAGGCGTCCCTATAAGGGCCAGTGAAATAGCTCAGTGGATTAAAGTGCCTGCAAGCAGGCACAGGGGCCAGAGGTTCGATTCCCGGGCCTGCCAAGTTGGGAGCACTGAGCCAGCAATTGAGACTGGGCATGGTGGCGCGTGGCGCGTGGCGCGTGGCGCGTGGCGCGTGGCGCGTGGCGCGTGGCGCGTGGCGCGTGGCGCGTGGCGCGTGGCGCGTGGCGCGTGGCGCGTGGCGCGTGGCGCGTGCCTGTTATCCCCCTTTTGGGAAGCTGTGAACAGGCCTATTACTATGAATCTGATCTAGTAGTGAGACCCTGAACACCCTGTAGACCCTTTCCTAAAAAAATACCGAAAAAACAGGCCTCCTATGAAGCAAGCTGAGTATACTTAATGATATTCTTTTTTTTCTAAAAATAGAACTTTTTTTTTTTTTTTGGTGGAACCAGGGATTGAACTCAGGCCCTTGTGCTTGCCAGGGGAGTATTTATTCCACTGAGCCATCTCCCCAGCCCTGAAATAATTTATTAAGTAAAAGAAAGCTTCTGTCTGAGAGAAGGGCACCCAGAAAGTGGCTTGTCCACGAATCTTACTTCTCAAGGGTGTTTCATTGAGCAAAGCCATGAGGTGTGGGGGGCCAAGGTAAGAGAGCTATCGTCAATCAATGTTTTTATTCTTGAAAACTGTAAATGGAGCCAGCAAGATAGCTCAGCGGACTAAGCACCTGCTTAGACAAGAGCAGGGACTGGGGTTTGATTCCCAACCGCATGCCACGCAGGCCCCTCCCTTGGGTGTGCTGAGCCAGTCACTGAGCCCAGGTGTGGTGGTGCGTGCCTGTAATCCCAGCGATGGGGAAGCTGCAAACAGGAGGATCACTAAGAGTCAGAGCTGCACAGTGAGATGCTGTATTAAATACATTTTTTTAAAAAATTGAAAACTGTAAAAAGTGGCTGTTATGTGCTTGTCACAAAAATGATAATTATGTGAAGTAATACATTCATTAATCACAGCTAGATTTAGGCATTTAACAACATATATTTATTTTAAAACATCGTGTACACAATGAATATGTAAAATATTTAAAATACCTTTTAAAAAAGAAAAAGAGAAAGGAAGGAAGAAAGAAAAAAAGAGAGCAGATGTTAGTTGTGTAGATGTTTTAATAATTAATCTTCTATGTTGTAACTCAAAAATCAAATGACAACAAGGCAAGTCCAAAAAGAAAAGAAGCACTTTATTTAAGCTGGTACCCAGCGGTGAACTCTCATGTCCAGCACAGAGAGGCTCACCAAGCATTTACAGAGATCACTATTTAAGCTTAAAAACCGCAAAAGCAGGGGAGGGGTGGGGAGATTCCTGTAAAGTGGCAGGGTCATTAGTTTAGGTTGATTCCTGTATAGTGGCAGGGTCATTAGTTCAGCATTGGGTGGGGTGTGGGGTCACAAGTTCACAGAGTTTGTCAAGATACTCAAAAATAGGGAAGAGGTGCATATGCAGGGGTGCAGATGCCCGTCAGGATAAGGCTTGGGTCATAGGGGTGAGAGAGTTGGGAAGGGTAGGCGGGTACAAAACAGGACCACGGCGAGGACACGGCAACATTAGAAGGGCAACAAAATGGAGTCAGGGTATAACATTCTACACTATATATTTTTTGTCTATTTCTCTTTACAATTTCTGCCTTATGGATGCTACTGCTGTTTTGATTGGTGCATAGATTTTCATGGCTCTTATATCTACACCGTCAGCTGTCCTTTTTGGTACTCTAAAGGACATTTTTCTACAAATTGCTTTTTATTCTGAATTCCAGTTTACCTGATATCACTATCTCAAGAACAACTTTAATTTCAATCTTCTGAAAGTTCTAGAAGTATTTTTTGCATATAAAACAAAGTTAAGATTTCCTTTAGTCCCCAGTCTGAAAACATTTTTTTCTTGTAGATCAGTCAAACTCATTTACATTCCTTGATAGTATAGATATGCCTGACCTTAGGTCTGTTCTGTTTTATGTAATGTTACCTGATAATAGATTTTTAAAAATTCTTTCCGTAGTAATTGGCTTGTTCTTGTGTGTATGTGTGACATTTATCCCGCAGGAAAACTTATTTTTAAAATTTTTCTACTTTATTTCTTTAGCATCAATAGTTTTATATGAGGACCCACAATAATTTTGGAATATTTTCTCCAGTTGATGATTTTCTTTGACCTTTTCCTTCATTAGTCAATAATATTATATTTCTCAGTGTTTTTTTAAATTTTCTTTTACTTCCAGTATGTGTCTATAAATTTGAGATAATTTGTATGAACTAGATAAGGAGATTATTATATGTACCCTTTCAGATAAGGAGATTTAGAATTAAACAGATCCTAAAGCTTTTCCAGTGAGTATATAATTAGAACCCAATCTATAAATCTAGGCTTCACTAAGTGTATGGAAACTAATTCTTCTCTTTGTAGTTAGCATAGTTATCTTTCCTTTGGGTGCTTCCAGCTCATCTTAAAATTGGCAGTGACACACAAGTTCTGTTGTTCTGGTGATAGTTATGAAATGACTAGATAAGGAATAAAATTATTTTTCATTTCCTTCTTAATTTGAATTTTAAATTAGGTAAAATTTGGAGTGATTATAAGGAAATATTGTGCCTGTTTTTTTGTTCTATGGGTAACCAACTGACTAGTCATTTAGCCTGCTGGGCTTAGGTCAGTGATGGCAAAACTTTTAGAGATCAAGTCCCCAAAATATAACCCTAAACCCACTTATTTATCACAAAGTGATAGCACTGCAATTAAACCTGAATTTTGAAGTTATAATTTGCAGCTCACGCATTAACATCTTTTTCCCTTAAAAGAAAAATAATAGACATGCTATAGGTTCACTACCCCTGGGATGGGTTTAAACTTAGATATCAAAAACTAATATTCAAAGAGACTAACTCGCAGTACCTAGTGAGCTGAGACGAGGTCATGACACCTTGAACCAAACACAAGATTGAATCACAAGATGAGACATTCATGCCCCACCTTTCTGCAGGAAAGACGAACAGTTTTCTTACAGAAGGAAGAAGCGTAGGAAAGACAGCAGGGCCTTGTGCAGACCCTCCCACATGTCACCATCCGCCTTTGCTGTCTCCACATTGTTTTTTTCAGTACTTTAGGCAAGACAGATGGATATTAATACCTAGGTAAATCCGTGGAACAGAGCTGGAAAGGCTCGTTTTCCTTTTTTCAATATTTTGTTCTCATTTGTCTTCTCACTTTGTCTCTTTGATGTAACATTGACTACAATTGCACTTCTTAGACTAGTGAACACATAGATTATGCTGAATTCATGCCAAAACAGTGGTAAGTCCTGGAGTTAGTGCTTGAGAAATAATTATTGAAAGTTATAGAATCTTGATCTATTCTTAGTGAGAAAAAAACTAAAGAAATCGATCAGTATAGTAAGGAGGCTCCTGTATTATAGCTTATTGTTATCCCCAACTCTGGAAATGTAGCAACAAACATACTTTGTGGTTTGCACAGTTTTTGTTTATTGTACATCACTTCCTCCTTCATCCAGATTTGTGGCTTATAAAAATAATCAAATATTTGCTTACAAATTGTTATAATGAAAATCTGTAGCCTGCTGCAGTAAGATTCATGGTCATGATAACTTTGAAAGCATTTGTTTGCATTTGGAGTGTGAAGGAATAATTTAAATTTTAAATTTTTGCATAAATTATTTATATGTTGAGTCCGTGATGTGGTGCAATTACTATACCATTTTTTAGAAGCAAGGCAGAAGTTTAAAATGTATAAATACCTTCTTACATTTTGGCACACTAGATATAGTTTTCTAGAAAGCTGTATTTTTTGTTGTTTGAATAGCAGTTAGCTGTTTTTACTCTCTCTAACAGATGGAACCAAAGCATTGTGAACATTTTTATTAAAACAGCAAATGAAACTATGAAAGAAGTGTCACATTGCCAAGTATTCATCTTGCAAATTAAATTCTACAACTTAGCAGGTGGTTTAAGTTCCCTTTAGAAATTTAAAATCAGCTTATTTCATTTCTCTGTGGTTTAACAGATACACAGGTTCACTGCTGCATTCGCTTACACAGAATCTGTTTGCACGTTTCTTAGAATTGACAGTTGGGAAAATATTTGCTAACTCTCACTCAAAGCAGCTCATGATTGCCACATTCAGATGGTTTGCCCTTCGATTCCTTAGACTATTAATTCCGACCATTTGTCTTTGGAGTCTGTTTGTAGGGCCTTAATGAATCCAAAAATTTTAAGCACATATTCAGTATGAGTCTTTCTTTCCATTTTGTACACTTTTTCATCCAATGTTCTAGCACTGTAGTACCCATTGCAGTAAACTACCAATATTAAGCTGGTCTGCTTCTAGCTTAGAGAATGACAGGGAACGTTGTTCATCCTGTGATATCTGCAAGGGACCAAGTCCTAGGTCCCCTTGCAGATCCTAAGGTCTATGGATGCTCAAATTCCTTATAGGAAAAGGAGTAGTAATTTGTATTACCTAGACACATCCTTCGGTATATTTAAATAAGCTTCTTTCCGATAACTGTACAATGCAAAAATGCTATGTAAATAGTTATTGTATTATTTAAGGAATAATAAAGAAAAATTCTACACACATTCAGCAGAGACAATTTTTAAAAATATTTTTGACTAAGGTTGGTTGCATCTACAGCCTGCAGATACACAGGAACTGTGATGAGCATTTCTAGGGCTCCACGGATGGCACTGATGAGCAAAGCCAGTCAGATCCATGGAAGAGCTGCCTTCAGTGGCCATATGAGAGGTGAGAACTTGCTTCATTGCTTCTAATCTCACTATCATAAGATTAATTTCATAGAACATCATTTTCCCTGCACAAAGACTTTTAATATTTCTCCACTTCCTCCAGAATGACACTGATTATTAAGATAGTAAATAACACAAAGACATCATGCACACAAATTTTTTCAATTTAGCCCTCAAAATGTTTAAATTACTTCTAAGCAGAACCACTTGTTCCAAGTAAACTGATCTATTCCATTCATTGTCTCCCAAGCAAGAAGGAATTTCTTTGCCTACCTCACAATGCACACATACAGTGCGTCTTTCTTTCCTCTTTGATTAAGTTCTCACTCATCCTTCAGATATAACCTAGAGTCACAGTACGGTGAAGCCCTGCTTAGCTCTCCTAGCTTGCTCTAGTTTCATCTCCTTTAATCTTCTCCAGCACCACTTATTATGTGGTAGCTTGTGGACTTCTTTCTTTCCCATATATTCATTCTTTCCAAATAAAGTGCAAGATCCTGACAGTAGGGATGCCATTTATACCCTGGGTCACTAGCGCTCCAGCAGCCAGGACAGAATAACTAGTCGTGTGATCAACTTTGGAAGGTAACCAAGATTTTCCCTGAAATAAAACACAATACAGGGTAACTCAGGGCCCTTACAGTTTTGTAGTCCAGCTAAAGCTTTACTTGTGCAGAACACTGTCTCATTTTCCATCTTTTTTTTTTGTGGATTTCATTTTCCTTCTGTGGAGTGGTTAATTAGAGTGCTATATTGGACAGGATAGACTGGTACACAGGCTCTGTATGTTGAAAAGTTCAAATAAAATTTTAATCCTCATTCATGCTATCTGCTTGGAGCACTTTGGCTCAGAGCTCTTCTCAATGTTAACGTACCCAGACTAAGATGCCAACCTCTTTTGAGATAATTGCCAGTGAACATGCAAAGGGAAAAAGTATGGGAAATTATTCACTCGTTCTTAAAAGATTAAAAAAAATTTATGTGTGCTGCTGGAGATCAAACCCAGGGCCTCACATATGCTAGGCAAGTGTCCTCCTACTACTCAGCTACAGCCACAACTCTAGCTCTTAAGATTTCCACATAAAAGAGACACACATGTAGTGGTCTAAAGCTGTGCATGCAGATCCACAAAAGTAGAATCTAGAGCTCATAAGTAACTCCTTACATAAATGATTAATTGGTTTTTGAAAGGTACCAAGACCGTTCTGTTAGGAAAAAGGCTCCCTGGCAACTGAAGTTGGGACTAGATACACACATAAAGAAGGAAGACGTTGAATCACTCCTTCATATCCTATGCAAAAATTAACTCAAAACAGATCATAAACCTAACTGTGAAAGCTGAATGTAAAATGCAAATGTAAGCTAAATGTAAAATCTAAAATTACCAAACACTTAACATAAGAATGAATAAATCTCAATAACCAGGTTTCTTCTTGTTTTTTTGTTTTCTGGGATGGTGTCTTGCTATGTAGCTCAGGCTAGCCTTGGACTCACTGTGTAACTCACAGCAATCCTCCTGTCTCAGCCTCCCAAAAGCTAGGATTTTGCAACACCATACGCAGCTCAGGTTTCTTATATATTATGAAAAGTGATTTCTTATATATGGTACAAACAACAAAGAAAAAATAAATTATACTTCATTAAATGTTTTAAAGTTTGAACTTTAAAGGATAGTATTAAGAAAGTAAGATAACCAGAGAAATGAGAGAAAACATTTCCAAATCATTTATCTGTCAAATGACGCAAATCTAGAACATGTTAAGGACTCTTACCATAGCAATTAAATGGCAATATAATTAAAAAGAAGAAAAAGAACTGAATGGATGTTTCTCCAAAGAAGATTTACCAATGGCAAGTGAAAAGATGCTCAACATTATTAGTCATTAGGAAATGCAAAACAAAAAGGGCAATGAGATACTACAAAAGATAGCCAATCTAAAAGACAGAAAATAAGTGATGTTGGTAGAAAATTGGGAACATTACTGATGGAGTGTAAAATGATATAAAGGTTTTGGAAAACATATCATTGTATGTTGGCAGAAAGAACCAAGAAATTCAGTGGTTTCTTCAGAGAAAGCTTAAATCCAGTAATCATGTTCCTGCATGTAAAACCATAGAACTAAAGCATATGTCCACCTAAAAATTTCTTTAGAAATGATCCTGATGGCATGAGTCAGATTAACCCCAAAGCAGAAATGATCCTGATGTCCATGGTCAATGAATAAACACAATGTAGTGTACCATGCAATAGAATAGTCTAATCATTAAAGGGATGAGGTACTGATATATGACACAAAATTCATGAACCTTGCAGTATTATGTGAAAGAATCCAGTGTCATATGAGTTGTACAGAATAAGCAAATCCAGGGTCAGACAATACACTAGCAGTAGCCAGGGGAGGATAGGAAGGAGAAATATGAAGTGACTTTCAAGCTATGTGGAATTTTTTTGAGGGGGCTTTAAAATATTCTGGGGGCTGGGGAGATGGCTCAATGGCAAGTGCAAGGGCCTGAGTTCAATACCCGGTTCTACAAAAAAAAAAAAAAAAAAAAAAAAAGAATTTAAAATATTCTGGAATTAGTGATGATACCTACCCCAAATCTGTGAGTATACAAAACTATTGAGTTTTCCTTTTTCTTTTTCTTTTTTTGGTGGAACTGAGGATTGAACTCAGACCCTTGTGCTTGCCAGGGAAGCACTTATTCTCCCCAGCCTTGTGTTTTTCAATGAAAGAGGGTAAATTATAGATGAATAAAACTGTTCTTAAAAAGTGGCTTCTACTACTTCTCAGTTTTATTGGTCAACAAAAGTCTCAGGACTGTAAGTCACTTAATTGGGCCTGGGAAATGTGCCTATTGGAGAATGCTAATACTTCTATCTGGTAAAACAGGCTTTCAGTTACACAAGTGGGCCTGAGTCTCAGGAAAGGCCAACTGTGATGCTATGCCTTCCTGGGTATACCTACTGATCTAGTAGCTGGCATGTAGCACAAGCAAGCCAACCAGCCCTTCTACAGAACTAGCAGATGGTACAGGCAGAAAAATGATGTCATCACTCAACAGAAGAATGAGACTCTGGAACCGATCAGAAACTATCTCACCAGCCTTATGGAGAAAGCCTGCATCCCAACTGTGGCTGCTCAACCCCAGGATGCAAAATTTTGATTAATAAGTCATTAGCACCAAAGCAAACTTCTAATATAATTCTTTTCCCAGAAGATGGCACAGATATTTCCAGAGAAATCCCAGAAGTATTTCTTCTTTGCTGTCTTCTAGAGTCTGCTCTCTCTCCTGCACAGTTTTCAATACCTAAATACAAGGAGCCCCCTTCTCAGCCTCTTATGTTCCTTCTTTTTCAATAACCCCAAGCTTGGTTTCCTAATTTTGCCTTCAAACTGAGGCAGATTTTCAATGCATCTTATTCTCTCTGCGTTTTATGCCTAGTGGTTTGTGTTAATTACCTTCTAAGATGGTTCTCACTGTTTTCTACACGTTCACGTGTATGCATTATCCTCTCCTCTTGAGAATGGTCCGGAATAGTGACTAGCCGCCAGCCAACAGAATACAGCAAAATCACAGGACTGCGCTTCCAACATTAAGCTACACAGAGGCTCCAGTTTCTGACTTGCTCAGACTCCGATGGCCGCCGCTCACCATACTGCGAACCATGTGTGGAGACTCTTACCCCATGAGGAGCAAAAGAAGTCCTCAGGCCAAGGATCCACAAGAAAGCTGAAGCTTGCCAACAGCTGTATGAGTCAATGTGGGACTACCCCAGGGGATGCCTGAGGTTTCCACTGGCCAGAGGTTACCTTAACTGGAGCCCATGAGAGACCCTGAAGCAGAAGACCCAGCTAAGGCACACCCGGATTCCTGACACAAAAGGTGCTGAGATGAGTACTGCTGCTGTACCTCACCACCTGTCAAGGTAACTTGTTATGCCACAGTGGATAACCATGGCAGTGCCCCTCCCTCAAAATCCCACCCAATCTGTCTGCAGGGCTAGGCTGAGTCATTATGTTATAACTTTGTGCTAAACTGCTCTTAAAACTGATCCATCCTCGCATGCTTCCTTTCCAGGGCCTGAACCTCGCAGGTCATCACGATTCTCTCCTTTTCACTAAGCTGATTCCCTGTCCCAGGGTTCAGCCTGGCAAGGTTAAAATGCAGCTCGTGCTGCTTTTGTCTTAACATGGATTTCAGTCTAATGTACGCAGTATTTTCCTCTCCAGGTGACAATATTGCTCTCATACTACCAAATCCTTGATCCTCTTGGGCGCTCTCCAAAACATTCCAGTTTGCAGTCTGTAGTTAATCACTCGCTAATCTCATTTACTTAAGTTATAGCACTGGATGAGAATGCAGAAGGTAGTGGGCAGACTGCACAGTGGCCATAAAATGGCCTTTTTACTTAAGGAAGTGGTGGTCCTCAAGCATCTGATCTCGCCACTTCCACTTTCACTTGTCAGCTGACCCATGTTCCTCTACTGCATGATTCCCAGCCACCCCGTATTCCTCTGCTCATGCATCCCTCCACAAGCTCTCCTCACACCCTGGGCTCTGTCCTGATTACATTCTTTTGAGGTGCTAGGACTTCTGACCCTCTCTATTTTGCCACATGGTTCCCTTTCTTAAGAAGACTCACTCTGATTGCCTTCATACGTCGCAATTTCACTCATACAGCATTCTAGCTTCTTTAGAGAAATCCAGGCTCCTGCACATCCTGTCCTTCCTCCACAGTCTCTCCCCTAAACCCAAGGAATATTGTGAAATGCATTTACAATGTGTTTTACTTTCCTCAAACTTGAGTGAGAAGATACTGAATCTGCATATCAACTTTCTCATCCAAGAAACCAATATTTGAAATACTCAAATCTGAGATAAAGTCACCAAGTGAACCATGAATCCACCTAGAAGAACTCCATAAATAACTCCAATGGTATCTGTCTGGACATTTAGGATTTCTCTCCTCTTGCCACACACACACACTGGACCAGGCCCTGGATCTCTGTGGGATCTCAGCCAATCTTCCTGTCAGCAGCAGGAGTATGCCCATGGCATTGTTCCTATAAGCCCATTCCCAGGGATTAGGCCCAGCCCCTGTCATTTGTTGATGTAGTAACACTGGTGATATGAAAGACATAGGTAGTGCCTAAAATGTAGTCAGTTAGTCTTTTTCTCTTGTATAACCTAGTAAACACCTCAGGTCTGGTGGAAGTTCCCTATCCATCTTGTGCCCAACCAGAGCCCCCTCTGGCTTCCCACAGCTCTCTGCGAAGACATTCATGTTTGCATCATTATGTCCTAAACATCCATTTCTTCCATCATACCAGTTTTTATGAGAATTACAACCAAATTAGGCGTTTTGTAATTTTTGTGTTTCTATTCAACTTGAGATACTTGAGAAGCAAAAGAGTAAAGCGTATTTCCAATTTCCAAATAGCCTTCTATCATCTAGTTCTTCCCAGCTCTTGCTAGTCCTCCAGGTGATTTACTCTGCTAAGCACAGCCCTCAGGTCCATGTGTCTAGCATTCAGAAGCTGTGGTGAAAGATTTTCTCTCTCTCCTAATCTTATTTCAGATACAATTTCTAATATGATCTGGAAGTAGGTCTTTGAATAGTTTCCTTCCTGGTGATTCCTCTACTTGTATCTATTTGACTACCTTAATTCCCACCAACAAAGAACCCATTTTTCTAAGCTTGCTCTAAAAGGGGCTTCATCCGCTAAGCCTTAGATGTGTGGCCTCAAAGGTTGGTTTCCCTCTCCTGCTTGATCCTGCATTATTTAACATTAAGTTTCTTCTTTGGGAAAATTCTAACAGACTCCCTAAACAGGGAGTTTTTTGTTTTTTTTTTTTTTCTTTTCCTGGATGTGTATGCTGAGCCTGAGGCAGTGTTTTCTCCTGAATCTACACTTGGGGAAGCAGATTAATCAAAAGATCTTAAGCAGGCAATGTTTGTTTTGCATGAACAAACAGCAATTGCTCTTTGTTTAAATTTAATAGTTAAAAATGAACAGTTCTGGTGATAATTACCACATATTTATATTGGCGTCTTACCTTTTAAGTTCTAGAGGAACAGCCATTTAACTCAACTGCATCATATTTATCAAGTCAAAGGTTAAGTATTACTGCCTGGAAAAATTACAGAAGACATGAGTTTACAAAGAAATTAATTGAATTAATAGTCTTGTAAATATATACATCTTATGTTGGGGAGGGGTGGAAAGGGTGGGAAACAGAGAAGTGGGAGGAACACTAGATCAAAGGAAGCAGGTAGAACGCTCATCAGTTAATTTGGGGGAAGGTCCACAGAAGGTAGTGCCCTATGGCTGCTCAACTTGGTGAGTGTTGGCTTTGGGCACTGCACCAGCATAAAAAGCTTGCCATCAAAGAGAGTGCATCACAGACTGAATTCTATAAGCTTCACGCCATAATTCTAATCCTATCGATGAAATGTGTGTCACAGAATAAGTGAAAATGTCAGTAATAGCATTTTTAATAAGAATGTCATTAATGATAATCTCATAGTTTATGAAATACATTGCTTGTTTAAGAATCATGCTTAATTGTGATCCTGTTTGTAATCACCACAAAGAAGAAATTTTCATTGTGGCAATGTTTCTGCACCTCTCTTTAAAACGTGACTGCTAGTGCACGGCATGCAAGCATTTTAATTAAAACTCAACTATATGGAAGCTTTCCACCTGCTCCTACTAAATAATTCTAAGAGAAATGTTTTAAAAGAGACCAGGTTATGAATTGGAAGCAATTACCAATGTGGAATTGGAAATAGAGCAGGATACATATAATATAAAATGTGCCTATAGTTATTTTTACCTTAGAAACTTAAGACATAATGCAAATTATAAAATTGTAAAACTAGAAGAACTTTACAGGTTACTCACTCCTCCTTACTTCGCTAGATAAAGTTACAAAACTTTAATTATGCAGCTAAGACTACACAACTGGTGGCAAGGATGGGACTAATGTACTGTACAACTCTAGATGTCCAGATTAGCATTCTTTCCACAACTCAGTGTTCCGGTGGTAAATAAAATTAATTTTGAACCATTAAGCTTCATTGTACTTTAACAGATCAATTTTCTAAATGAGATTAAGATATCATTATTTTATCCATCCAAACTACTTACTTTGTGTGGACATTTTTTTGTTTGTAGTATTTTGCATATTTAATATTCAAGATGTTCTTCCCATGGATCTAATTTTCAATCCTTGCAGTTACTCAAGGTTGAGGGAAGGATAAGACATAGACTTTTAATATTTTCATCTTTTATGCCAAGTGAGAATTCAAAAAATTTCAGTGAGGTTTTAGTATTAAAATATGACTTGAGCTGTAGGAGAATACATTAATGTGAAATATATATTCATCCTCAGATAAGCAAAATGCTTAATCCATTATTCCTAAAATGATTTTTTGTTGTTGTCTTATAAGATTAGGGTGCTGATTCCATTTTATTAGAAAAGTGCTTTCCAACACTAGTTGAACAATACTTCATACAAATAATCTTTCTTGAGAACTTGCAATAAATTGGTGACTCTCTGACAATTAAAAAATAGAAGCAGTTTTCATATATCACTGTATCAGATAAGGAGTTTCCAGCTATAAGTAACAGAAATCCTAAATTAAACTGACTCAATGAGAAAGGAATGTATTAACTCACATAATAGAAAGTTTAGTTTGGTAGATTGGGCATCTCGACCATGTTATCAAGGAGCTTGTTTCTTTTAATCTTTTTTTTTTTCTCATTGGTCTCCAAAATGCCAGTTTCATACTTTCTAAGGTATATACTAGTGTTATCTCCATTTTACAAATGAAGACACTTAGAATCTTAAAACAGTCCTCTCATGATCCCTTTATGGTCCTAAAACAGCCACGAGTAGTTACAATAGTCCTCCCTTTTCCACAGTATTATTGCTGTGGAATTCAGTGTAACTGAAGTTATGAAAATTCAACTGGAGTCCAAAAATAGTAAAGGGAAACCCCCAGAAATAATTCATAAGCTATAAACTGTGCATCATTTTGAACAGCATAATAAAATCTTGCACTGTCATCCTCTGTCCTGCCTGGGACATGAGTTAGCTCTTCATCCCCTGTATCCATGCTGTATCTAGTACTCACTCATTGTCACATAATAACCCTAGAGGCTGGCAGATCAACTGTCAAGGTATTGCCTTGTTTACATTCAAATAACCCTTTCCTGTCACAGTCCTCATGTCATTCACTTCTCTTTATCTCATCATAGAGGCATTCATTGTGTTATTTCATATCATTAGAAAAAGGGTGATTGTACAGTAAGATTTTTTGAGAGACAACATTCATATAACTTTATTACAGTATATTGTTCTATTTTGTCATTGTTTTTGTTAATCTCTTACTGTGCCTATAAATTAAACCTTATCATATATATATATATATATATATATATATATATATATATATATATATATATAACACATTTACATACATATGTATATATGGTTCAGAAGTATCCATGGCTTCAGGGACCCATTGAAGATCTTAAATGTATCCCTCACCAATAAGGAAGGACTACTTAATCAACATTGTATCATCTGTATCCAAGGGGAGAGACAGACATTGGCTTCCTGTTG
Source organism: Ctenomys sociabilis (assembly GCA_004027165.1). Taxonomy (NCBI): domain Eukaryota; kingdom Metazoa; phylum Chordata; class Mammalia; order Rodentia; family Ctenomyidae; genus Ctenomys; species Ctenomys sociabilis. Next base: position 65,331 of record PVKA01001533.1, read on the forward strand.
TTCTACAATAAAGAAAAAGGAGAAATTTCAGAAATGTCTCTTAACACACTTCTTGCTTCGTATAGGCTGAAACTAGGCCTTCTGTTTATTCCTCTACCAAACCTGGGCCAGGAGTGGTCACTTTTACTCCATCAGACCCACCCTTGAGCCAGATCAGCTCTCCTGAAGTGCATTCCTGTTACTTGGTGAGGAAGGGAGGGTTTCCGTGCTTGGCACAGGTAGCCCAAGCTCTCTCGGAAGTACTGCCTTTCGACCTTCGTGACTTCATGATCCGCTTCCACTTCTCTCAATTTCCTCTGCAGATTTCCTTCCTTCTTCCCTCCCTCTAAACAGTGGAGTTACCCATATTTTCATTCTAGATTCTCTTTCATTTTACTTCTCTTGCGTTACTTCACTCATTCCTGTGGCTTTAAATGTTACACTGTTCGATCATTTCTCTGTCAGACTTTCTCCTAAGCTCCACATGTATAGCTCCAACTTTGCTCCACATGGACATTCAAGCACTCAGTTTCTATCATCTCCTCTTCCTCCTCCTGCTCCTGCCTCTCCTCCTCCTCCTCTTTCTCTTCTCGTCCTCATCCTCTTGCTCCTCCTTCTCCTCTGCCTTCTAGTGCAGTGGTTCTCAAACTTGAGTATGCCCCAGCCTCACATGAAGGGCTTGTTTAAACATGCATCGCTTATTTCAAGGCCCCTCCTCAGAACTTCTCATTCAGCAGTCTGGGTGCAGCTCAAGAGTCTACATTTCTCACACCTTTCAGAAATCTGTTCATTGCTGCTGGTCTGGAACAACACTGAGAACAAGTGTCTTAGGTGTTTTGTTCAACAAAAAGCCTATGCTGAGTCACTACCACAGAGGGCAGCCAGTGGGAAGGCGGTAAAGAGAGCATAAGAAAGGCACATCCATTGTCTGGGAGTCAATGCGTTGACTCCAAAACTTTACATGTTACTCTCACTGACGTTCACTTGGGTCCTTCTTACTGGTGGGAGTCTGGGGAGTGTCACGTAGGTGGGTGCCTATTCACTTGGCCTTATTCTAGTGCTGTAGAAGAGAGAAATGGGTTTTTGGGGACAGCGGGAAGTCTCCAGCTGTTTTCCATCTTGTCCTAACAACTAATTAGCAGTCACACAAGCTTTCTTCTATTTTCTCTAGTATTCACTCCATTTCTTTATGCTTGCCTTTATTTTATTTATGTACACTGACCTCTCTGTTGTACATATGGCTGATTCATTCTCAATCTTTGATCTCCGTTTAAACGTCACTCCATACAGAAGTCATACCCTACCTTAGGCAGACATCAGTCTTCTTCAGTGTCTGTTTCTTTCCTATTGAATTGTTGTAGGCAGCTGAGTTAGAAATATTCTAGGCAGTCAGACAGGGCCAGATCCTCAAGAAAAGATGGCTGGAAAGGTGACTTTGCAAATTGGAAGATACAGACACTCTCTATGGGCCACACCTCAAGATCAAGACAAAGGAGGAAACACAGCTACATACTTCCCTAGGGATGGGCATCAGAGATTGATATTCTAGGTAGGTATCAATCACTTTGAAAGAGCCGTATTGAGTCAATCAATTTAACCTGAACAATGGTGCTTATAATCCCATTGGTTAAGCACGGTTTTGTCCCACCTCTTGTTCACCTAAGCAAGTTCCCATGTCTTTACCACCTTAGACCCACCACACCACATGGTTTTCCTCTATAAAAGTCCCTGGAAGAGACAGCTTCCAGGGGACCACCCACTCGGGCGCCCCCCCCATCCCTCTCTCGGACAGGAGCTTTCTTTCTCTCAATAAATCTACTCCGCTCATAACTTCTGTTTGTTCCTAAAATTCATTCTTTGGTTTTAGAGAACACAAACTCATAGATTGTTTTTCCCTATATCATTTGGAGGTCACCCACGTGAGATCAGTTTTTCTCCTTGTATCAGTATCACTCACCAAAGTGTGTAAACTCAGCTGAGAGATCATTTAAGGTGGTGGCTCAAACCCATTTCTCTTTCTTTCTTTCTTTCTTTCTTTCTTTCTTTCTTTCTTTCTTTCTTTCTTTCTTTCTTTCTTTCTCTTTCTTTCTTTTTGTCTTTTTGTCTTTCTTTCTTTCTTTCTTTCTTTCTTTCTTTCTTTCTTTCTTTCTTTCTTTCTTTCTTTCTTTCTTTCTTTCTTTCTTTCTTGGGAAATTCTGTATCTGACAGAGGGTGGGCCAGGCCCATACTCCAGTTCTGACCGTTGAGAGACAAAATGTTCTGGAGAGCTTTTTCTTCCTGATAATAGAGAGATGATGAAAAGAAACTGCCCTGCATTTTCCTTTTTCCCACCTCTGAATACTTGCGTGTAATTACAGCTACCACATGTCAAGGTGAAAACAATGGAGAGAATTGTGGAGACCCAGCCCTGAGACCCACATCCCAGTGACCTACCAACTGGTACAGAAATAAGGAAATGCACTTCACGTTTAGTTCACATTCTATTGATGTAATTCGATGGAGCTCAAAGTGCACAGCAACTAAGTCAGCTGTTTGTTGTTGTTGAACAAACAAATGTACACACAGATAAGGTAAAATGGGAAAGTTTAAAGCAGATAGCCATAGAAAACACGGTTTTGCTTAGTGGGTTCAAGTTTGAAAAGGGAAGAAATATGTGGGAAAAGAAGTATTCTATTATACAGGATGGCTATCCTTACTTCCCAAATTTTACAAATAGGTTTTATTTAAAAAAAATAAAAATATAAGAAGGACTCTACAAAGTATTGTATCAAAGAATGTAAAAACTATAATTTAAGTCAGTAATCCTTCCTTAGTTTGCTTACTGTCTTTTAAAAGAGGAAATGCTCCTATCTTTACATTTAGTATGATGAAAACATGAGATAATACATGTAAGATGTTCAATATAAACATATGTAGCAATGGTAAACTCTCAAGAAATAGTTTTGCAATTTTACTATTATTAAGCATTTTAAGTAAAGTGGGACATAAAAGTGGAAGTTACTTTCTGTGACTACTGTATCATAGAGTATGTAAATCATGCAAACAGTAACAATACAAAGGAATGAAAGGTCTTCCTAACCAAGGAAAATGAGATGATGCTAAAGAGAGGACAGACCGTTGGTGTGCACCCTTAAGGAAACTCTGCATGTGGAGATGAGCACAGAAGCACCTGGTAGCTGGAAGCAGGATAAAAGGAGAACTGGATTAGAGGAGCTAACACACGGAGAAAGGGGCAGGTGTGGAGAAGGTCCTGCCACTAGGATGATCTGTCATCAACTAGACAATTCACACATAGTAGAAACGTATTTCTCAGAGGCCTTGAGCCTGGGAGCCCTGAGATCAAGATCTGCAGACCGTGCCACTATCTATGGGTTCTCAGTAAAGTTTCCACAGGGCCTCTGAGTGCTGCCTTCCCCAGAGGGAAAGACCTTGGTTTCCTTGTGTGACAGGAGGGGAGCAAGGGCAAGCAGGGCCTTGGGTGTTCCCTTTAGCCTCCTCTGTGAATTGACTGACTCACTTCTAAAGGCTCCAATTATGAGAAAGGTTAGAAAAGAATTATAGGTGGAGCATATGCAAGGGAAAAGGATGAAAGATGTTTTTGTTTTAAGCTAAAACACAGGAATGCAATTTTTAAAGGAATTCTACAAAGCGAATATTTTAAATGTATATTTTATGTCAATACTTCAAAGTCATTTTCAGCTTATCCAATGAGGTAGGATCAACTCTAATAATAGTTAATTTTGATTATTACTTATTTATGTGCCAATCTGAATTCACATCTAAACATGTGGTCCAGAGGCAGAGACCTTTTCCACTTAATCCTTTTGCAATTTAAGATCCTTAAGGTGATTCTCTAAACAAAGCTCCCTAGTAAGCCCACAACCACCCAAAAGTGGGGTAAGGCTGCCTGCACCTCCCGACCAGGCCTCCCCATTGTCAGACATAGTTCTCCTTAAGAATTTGACATATAGTACTTCCGTTGTAGGCAGCCAAGTTAGATAGAAAAAGTCTAGGCAATCAGACAGGGCCAGGCCTTCAAGGAAACAAGATGGAAGGCGAGGTGACTTTACAACTGGGAAGAAACAGACGAACTCCCTATGGACCGTACTTTAAGACCAAGACAAAAGAGGAAACAAACACAGCTACATACTTCCCTAGGGAGGGGCATCAGGGGTTGATATTCTATATCAGTCTCCATACGTTGGAAGAGCCCAAATTAATCATTAGCCCAACCCCCAAAAGGAAGAGACCTTGTCCCATATCCATGCCAGCTTGCTAGCTGACTCACTTCCCCATTTGATCCTGGACTTAATCAATTTCACCTGAGCAGTGGTGCTTGTAATCCCATTGGTTAACCAAAGTTTTGTTCTACCTCATGCCCACCTAAGTGAGTTCCCATGTCTTTTCTACCTCCTTACACCTGCCTCACTGCATGGTTTTCCTCTATAAAAAGTACCTAGAAGAGACAACTTCCTGGAGACCACCCACTCAAGATCCCCCTCCTGTCTGTCTCTCAGACAGGAGCTTTCTTTCCCTCAATAAATATGTTCTGCTCATAACCTCCATTTGTTCCTAAAATTCGTTCTTCAGTTTTAGAGAACAAGATCTCATCCCAGGTACCTTTTAGGTTGGGAGATCAGCTTTTCTCCCTGTGTCATTTGGAGGTTTCCCTATATCACTGCTATGAGAGGAGTCTCACGATGCATAAACGGGGTCTCCGTGGCTGATCCTTAGCACTTCATTCCTGTACACTGGCTCCAATTCTTAACCACATTGTTCCCTCTGCTTTTGGTACCTTAACTTCTACCTCTGGCCAATGCAGATGACTTTTCCTAGTTTCTATAATCACTGTAGAGGTTTAGCTCTAGGTCATGGCATTGATGTTACATATATGTTACTTTTTGTGCTTCTACCTGGAGCTCAATATTGATTCAAACTAATTCCATAAACATTGATTAAGGGCCAGTCACCGTGCTAAAAATTGAAGACCAATAGAAATGGCACTTCTCAAATTGCAAGGTGTGTAGGAATCACCTGGACATCTCACTAAAAACGCAGACAGGAAGGCAGGAAGCTAGGCTGGGGCTCAAGATTCCATTTCTAACAGAATCTCCTGAGGCCCGAGCTACTAGTCTTAGGACCACATTTTGAATAGCAGTAGAAGAAGATGGAAATATCGGCAAGTAAATTCAATAAAGAAGTACAGATGATATGGTAAAAATATGAGAAGCTGAAAATGGAAGAAGAGTATCTCCCAAATTCCAGTTCTACGTTGATTCCTCAGTACTGACTCGCCTGCTCCTGATTAATTTCAGTATTTCTGAGCCTAGTCGAGCCTCTGCCATCACTTTCTACTCTAAAAATTTACTAAGAACTTTCTAGTGACAAATGGTTTTCTCTCCACACCAAAAAAACATCTTTCTGCTCTGCTGTTGCCCTCTTTTGATTTGCTTCTTCTTCCTTTGACTTAAACCTGTATTGAACTCCCTCATTCTGGTTTTTACCATCTCATTCTTGGTAATTATCCTTCAAGAAGCTCCATTTTCCAGGCATACAATATTGAGTTCTATGCTTTCATCTTTATGAACACTAGAAAATGTGCACGTAAACATAATATTTCGTATTGAGTCTTTACACGCAATAAAAATAGCTAATGCTTATGAGAGGAAACCTTAAATATATTGAGCATGGCTGTCTCATACAAATCTATCATATACATACTGATACTACCACACTTTGTAGATTGAATATACAGTATTTTGGATACAGAGGTTATGCCAGGAAGTCATAATCATAGTACAGTCTGTGATTTGAATACAGGCACATAGGAATTCAGCAAATAGTACTTTTGAAGATGAAGCAAGTCAAGCCTATAATCAACTCATCTTTGTGATAAGGTTGGAATGTGTATGGTAACCACTGCTGGGCACTGGAAACTTCTCTGGGATGTGGAAAGACTTGGACACTTTCTCCTCTGCTTAGCAGAGGAGAAAAATTTTCCATTTTCTTAAGTGGAAAGATATTATGGGAGATCTGATATCTAATAATCATGCTTCCAAACTTGTTTAAATGCTTATGCCATAGTAACTTCTTTACCCAGAGCAGTTTTTGAACTCTTAATTCAACTCTGCGTTGTTTAGAGGAGAGATTGTCTTTTATTTGATGCTTTAGGTTCTGATCAAGCCCCTCAGTCAAGTGACTCAAAATGCAAATATAAATTTTGGTTTTATAAAATCATCTGGGTTTAGCAGTAAATCTGATCTCAATGGAGAATTGTATCATATTGGGTTCCTTTTATGCTGTCACTATAATTGAATTTTACCTTTTCACCAAAAGGATTATTTTGAACTCATGGAAAACTTCTCAAAAAAAAAAAATAAATGACAATGAAAGCTCAAAGGACATTCAATATGAAACCAAATTATTACGGCATTAAAGGATCTAAGTTAAATCCATGAAGGCAAGAAAATTCAAAGCAAGGTTTTAGGAGTAAAATTCCTTCAGTCTCATGCCTCATTGCCCGTGCATGACTGCTTCCTTAAACATATAGGAAGGAGCAGAGGCAATTAAATTACATAGCTAATGACAACACCGAAGTGCTTCGCTGTCAACCAAGAAACCCAAACTATTGTTAATAAGAGTGGGTCCTAAGAGATTGATTCGGTTTTTGATTTGCTTTGCTTCCCACCAGCACCAGCTTAAGCCTTTCACTATTACTGTTCTCACTTCTTTGTGCTTGGAGTTTTCTTCAGTGTATTTTCTGAAAGTGATCTTTTGGCCATCAAAATAACGCCAGAAATAGGAAGGTTGTGGCTCATGTGCTGTAACCATTCCTCTATCCGACCTAACCACCTCACACCCACAACAAGCACTGCTTCTCAGACTCTGTCTCCTCATCTTCATTTTATTTCTATGAAACTATTCTAACAGAAATAGCCTTCCTCTCTCTGATGGTGATTCACAGCTGTTAGCAACGATCTTGTATTCGTGGTGCTCTGGTATGACTAGCAGGATCAATTACCCAGTAGCACCTTGTCATGTCATTCAAAGGGTTTTGAATTTCCCTGTAAAATGATTCACATTATGCCTGAAAAAGATATTTCCTTTATCTTCGTATTGCAAATGAAAAATTTAGGAGTCAAATCATTGTCATTAATAAGAGTTAACTCTTTTCTGTAAGTTACCCTCTCAGTTCCTCCAGCTGTGAGAACTAGAGGGTACTGCTACCTCCTGTAGGCTCTGCAGTATTTGCTCAGTGTTGGGACAAATTCCCTCTGGTCCCATTTAGCTGCACCTCAGGCTTGGACATGTACACAGCATTACAATTCAGAGCATCATTCCTAATTTTTTTTTCCCCTCCTCTCCTTCCCTTGGGAATCAAAATATTCTAAACTTTGATAATTTCAACTTCAACTTAATGTATTAACCTTTCCTTTCTGCCTATTATTCATTCAACAGAAAAATCTTAGAGGGGTGAAAACCCATCCAGACTTTTATCTTTCTACATTAAACCTAGTTAGATTAACCGAAATATGACTAAGCTTCATTATGCACAAGTTTTACCTCCTTGTCCTTCTTCTAGTGTAGTTAACATATGCAGTTCTGCATCTTTTTCACAAGATGGCACTGCAAGTTTCTGTATTTTCTGTCAAGCAAGAAAATGCAGAATTCTAAAATTTATAGTTTAAATTACGTAAATTGTAGCTGAATATTAAAGGGAATATAATAGCACAAAACTATGTGATGATGTAATTTTCTTTAAGATATTTTAACTCCCTTTTAAAAAGTAATAACTGAAGATCAGAATGAACTCAGGGAAATTTTTTTTTTCATTTCTTTCTTGGTTTTAATATGTATGGAAACCTTTTCTTCTTAAAATATTGACCATTACCTGTACTTAGCTTCTTTCTTGATTTAGTTTTTCTAGTACTGTAATAGATACTCACCTTTAGAAAAACCATTTCATTATTAGTAACTGATACTTAAAAATGCCACAGTCCTTTCTTAAGAAAAGTTTAATTTAGAAGAAACCATAGGACTATGGATTCAAACTGAGTCCTTAGTTCCATCTATGAACATGACTCTATAAAGAACAAACATTTTTCAACAGAAGATATAAACAATAGAAATGATAGCAGAAAAAAATTATAATAAGAATATATGAGTATTTAAATTCTTCTGTGTCTAGACACTGAGATTTGCATTCAACTATCTAAATAGGATAATAACAGTTAACACTTACTGGGCTCTTAATCCACGCTAGATACCTTGCTGGATTTTTTTGCAGGGATGAACTCATAAAATTCTCAGAGTCCTATTGAAATAGTTTCTCTGATTATTCACATTTTGCATGGGAGGAACTATTTTTAGCAATTTGCTCCTTCCAGAACTAATTATTGAGTGCCTACTAGGAGTGCTGGGGTTGGATTTAAACAAAGAATCTATTGATACTGAAGCCCAGTGCTTTTTTGACTTAATTACAAAACTGTGGTTATTAATCTGATTTGTCAACTTTAAGGGATGAAGAAACGCTTAACAAATTAGTAAAGCAAGCTCCTTGGTTGTCTGGGCGGGGACAAAAGCACAACCTTGGTTACCACCTATGACACATTGGGTGTGGGGTAATTTTGTGCCAGCAATGAGTTAAGTAAGTCAGAACCAATCATGGCAAAAGCTATGAGCAAACTGAACCTCTTCTCTCTTAAGGTGTAAATATTTGTTATCGTATCTCAGCAACAAGATAACCCACAAATACAGAAAACTGGTACCAAAGAAGTGAAGGTATTTTTGTAACTATGCCTGACCATCTGGTTTAGAAGCTTTTGGAACTGGTTTTTGGGAGGAGTTTGAAAAGGCTTGGAAATATGGACAAGAGTATCTCTCAAATAGTGTAAACAGAGTTTGACAGGTAGTTCTGGCTAGAGCACGAAAAACAAGGTTGATGATAAGAATATGAACAATAGGGGCTGGGAAGATAGCCCAGTAGAATAAGTGCCTGCTTTGGATGTGCAAGGTCCTGAGTTCAATCAGCAGTACCACACACAAAAAAAAGGCCAAGCCGGGCATGGTGGCGCATGCCTGTAATCCCAGCACTCGGGAGGCTGAGGCAGGAGGATTGTTGTGAGTTCGAGACCAGCCTGAGCTACAAAGTGAGCTTAAGGCCAGCCTGAACTGCATAGTGAGACCCTGTCTCAAAAAGACAAAAAAAAAAAAAAAAAAAAAGGCCAGGCTCAGGGGATTTCAGTTGGGAATGGGTACTTCATTAATAGATGAACTATCTGCCATGGATGTAGCACTCTGGAAGAAAATTTGTCTACATTTTCTCATGTACTGAGATTATAGACTGAGTCTAATGGTGGAATGGTTAAAGTGGCATAGGAAAGAAATTTTAAGATGCCTTAACATTTAGACTCTGACATGGTTACTCCTAGCTGCTTTTAGCAAGATTTATAGTGATTTAGCGAGATTCATAGCATAAAAATTTGAACTTAATTTTTTTTGAAAACCATTTGTTAGCATTTTAATGAGCCCCCTGTCCAGTAGCTTCAAGTTACCAGAACACAGCCACCACCTCCCCCTTAATCTTCTCCTCAGCTCTTCTGCCGAAGAATTTGGCTTTCACGATGACAGGCTGCTTTGGGAGCTTTCCCTTCCCAAGAACTTTGTAGTAGCCCGATCGCATTATATCATTGATGGGAGCTGCTCCAGTCTTGTGTTTGGCAGCATTTACTCGTGTCAGTTCACTGACCGAGGACCACAATTTATCAAGGTTGACAGTTGGGCAGAAGCTCTGGTTTCTCTTTAAGTGGTAATGCCTCATACCAAGCTTCCCAAAGTAACCTGAGTGATACTTGTCGAAGTTGATCCTGTGATGATGCACGCCACCAGCACTATCCTGGCCTCCGGGGTGCTTCCGGTGTTTGCCGATGGGGCCATGGCCGTGGCGCACGAGGCCCCGAAGCTTCGGGGTCTTCCTTAGTCTGCAGGGCATGTCGGCGGCGGAGATGAAAGGCTGGATTTAAATTTTGTTCTAGAAAGACGCATGTGCAAACTTGGGGCAAAGGAACTGTGGCTAAGAGATTCATTAAAGAAAATAACAAACCGAAATACTGGACTGGGGAGATAGCTCAGTAGAATAAGCACCTGCCTGGCAAGCTCAGAGTCCTGAGTTCAATCCCTTGTACCTCAAAACAACATCACTAAGTACTACCTACAAGGACAAGAAGGTTGATGCTTTTGGAGTAGCTCGGGAATTATCAAAATTATCTGTTGCAGATACACAAATATAACAATGCAGTCTTTCATTTGAGAAGAGAGCCCCTTGGGTGACTGCTTGAGAAGGGCCTCTGCAGGAATTGGTTTCCCAGGATTAACTTCTTCATGTTCAGCCATCCAGACATACAGAGGCCACTTCAGTAATGGTCCAAGTGGGACTGGCTATTGCTTCTACTTATTGCAGACTTTGGACTTTGTAATAACTGAGGCTTTCCATGAGATTTTAAAGGAAAGCCCCATAAATCCAGCAAGGAACCTTTGGCAAGGGCAGTGCATGAAGCTTTTGAAATGAAACCAGAAGTACATTGAGATGCCAGGAGGTTGGAAATGTCAGGAACAGGGAACACCTACTAAGGAAAGTTATAGCCTGAGAATGGAGACAGTACAAGACAGAGGCTGTATGGGTGATGACTACAAATTTCATAGGAGTGGGGCCACCCAAGTCCCCCTGGACTTACATTTCACCACTCTGCACCCTGAATACCAGACATGGAACTAAAGGATTTGATATATGCCTTCCTCATTTTTAGTCTTGTTTTAGTCTAATTCTTTATAATCTCTCTATCTTTCCTTTTTCAAATAGGAATGTCTATCCCTTCTTTCTTTGTTTTTATTTGGGATTATTTATTATTGTCATTATCTGGAGATTAACTGTGAATTTAATTTAAAGAGAAATTTCAAAGAGAAATTTGTGAAGCTGAAAATGGTATATTGTGACCATTAATCCTGACTCATCAATTTAATTGGATCAGGAAACACCTCATAGATTACTAAACCACAGCCTTGCATGTGTCTGGGTGGGTCACTGAGGCATTACCTTGGGACCCACGATCCCTAGCCTAGTACTCTCTGGGGAACTCTGCCCTTGTTCTCCTCTCCTGACTACCATGACCTAAGCAGCTTGGCTCTGCCACACGTTGTCCACTAGAACGTCTGCCCTTTGGAGCGAGCCTACTGTGAACTGAACCCACCAAAGCTGTGAGCCAGTAATAAACTTCTCTTTTTGTAATCTTGGGTGTTGTTTATTATGTGTTAGTGCTGAGAAAATTAGCCGCACAACAACTGTAAGACTCAGTTTCTCAGATTAGCTTGAGATGTATGTACACTGTGAAAAAAAAAGTCCAGTATAAGATGACTAAATAAATTGACACAACCCCAAAAATTATGCTAGTTTTTTGCTCCATATATTTCCCCCCCAAAGGAAAATTTATATAAAGCTTCTCCTTTATTTCCAGTTATGGGGGTGGAGCACAGAGCCTTTACACTGAGCTACATCTTTTCCTTTACTTTTTGAGGTAGGATCTCTCCAAGTTGCTAATAGACCCAGGCAGGAATCCACTTTGTTATTCTCCTGCCTCAGCCTTCTAGAATGCTAGGATTACAAGTGTTGTCTACAGTGCCAAGCTATTTAAAATTTCTTTATATAAGGGGCCGGGGAGATGGCTCAGTGGAATAAGCGCTGCCTTGGCAAGCACCAGGGCCTGAGTTCAATCCCCGGTTCTGCCAAAATAATAATAATAATAATAATAATAATAATAATAATAATAATAATAAAAGTAAATAGGTAAAAAGAGCCGGGCGTGGTGGCGCAGGCCTGTAATCCCAGCACTCGGGAGGCTGAGGCAGGAGGATTGTTGTGAGTTCGAGACCAGCCTGAGCTACAAAGTGAGCTTAAGGCCAACCTGAACTGCATAGTGAGACCCTGTCTCAAAAAGACCAAAAAAAATAAATAAATAAATAAAAAATAAAATTTCTTTATATGAAAATCAAATTGACTGAAATAAAATGTATACTTTAATTAGACAGCAACTCAATAGCCATTTCCTGAGCACCTTATCTGTACCAGTGTGAAAGACATTTTTGTGATAAAAATCTAAAAGGCCTAGAATAACTTCTGGTCATGATGATAAGCAAAGAAGAAAGGCTCTCTATCCCTTGAAGGAGGAAACACAAACATTGCAGTGGAAGATTTTAAATTATTGTGATAGTGCATAATTAAGTTCAACACTAGGTATAAAGTGAAGCAATCTCAGAATAAGAAGGAATTAAAGCTCAATGTTCGTAAGATACCAGGATACTGTAATTAGGGCTTCAGTATTTTATAGAGAGAAGACACCAGGAACAGGGCCTTTACATAGCACAAACTCAGTTGTCTGCTTAAAGTGAGAAACCAAGAGACTTCCTGTCATGAAGCCAAAAATCTTAAGCCAAGCACAGAGAAGTGTCTGTAGTACATGGAGGACTCAAATATACTAGCAGATGGAACCTGGATTTACATGACCCTGTGATATAAAAACCTCAGAGTAAAAAACACCCCACAAAATACACACACACACAATCCCACTAATAGTGGGAGAAAACTTTTTGGGAAATCACTCCTGAAAGAGAAGCCCAGGTCTTTTGTTGTTGTTGTTGTATTTAGTATAGGGCCTACAGGGTCTCATTACACAGATTTGACTCATAGTGATCTCCCTGTGTTCAGCCTCCCAAGAGCTGAGATTACAAGCATGTGCCGTCATGCTTAGTCTTAATGGCAGGCTCAGTACACACCGGGAACAGGGCCAGCACAGCACACCAGGGATCAAGCCCCTTGCGTTCTACCTAAGTAGGAGCTTTAATCTGCTGAGTTATTTGGCCGGCCCCTTAGCCCAGGTCTTACCGACAATGCTGGCAAGGAGATTCTTGCAGAAGAGGAACACACAAACAGCAATTATATGGGAATATTTAGTGGTAAACGAGACACCCATCAACATGAAATTTTCACAGCTATAATAGAGCAATCTAAAGAGACTTTCATATAAACATATTTTAAATGTTCAAACAGATAGGCTATTTTTAAATGAGTGGAGCATTGAAGCTGAGAAGACCATTTGTAAACCACACAAAAGAAACAAAGTTACTATAAAAAACATTTGGCATAGTCTTATTAAATAGCAGTTTGGGTACAGCAGCAGAAAAAAAATTATAAAATTGAAAGGTAAATCTATGGAAACAACCCAGAACACAACATAGAAATATGAGCTAGAAGGGACAGAGACATCACAGCTCAGTAGCACAGTGCCTGTCTGGAAAGCATCAGGGTCTGAGTTCAGTTTCACATAACCGTTCTTCCCCTCCAGAATCAACAGAAATATAAGATAGAAATTATTTTACAAAGTGACAATAAGAAGGTATAGGCAAGAAACGACAGTAGCTAAGAGATTTCCTAAAGTGAATAAAGAAATGAGACTTCAGGCTACAGAGACACATTATTTCGAGCATGATAAAGAGAAACCATTCTTTTATTTATTTACGAAGACGCATAGTAAAACATAGGATGAATCAATCAATTTAAAAATCAAGAGAAAATATTGGCAGTAATCATAAATAGACTAACTTCCAGAATAGGAAGGATTGACTTGAGGATTGACCTTTTATCACAAAGAGATGCATTTTTTAAGTGCTAAGAGTAATATATATTATAAACTAGACTTTATTCTGAAGTGAATGATCCTTCCAAACATATGTACAATATCTAAAAGAAGTGTAAGCTAGTCAACATTTTCCTCCAGCACAGTCTGGCTCACTTTTGAATAAAAAGTCACCAAAGAGACGGTGAAACTTCATAAGTAGAGTAACTATTAGTTTCCCTTATAAGAAAATTCTACTTATGTAAAACAACAAAAATTGATTTAAGTAACAGCTTTTGTTTCAGTAAGAAAGGATAAAGGAAGGGGCTATACAATTTCAGTCATCAAAATGTTAGTAAGGTTTTCCTTTGACAGTGTAAAATGTCATATATATTAAATCCCAAACCAGTGATGGCCTACTTTTTAGAGACCAAGTGCCCAAACTGCAACCCAAAGCCCGCACAGTTATCACACAGTGCCAACGCTGTCATTAAACCTTAGTGCTCGGCAGCCCGGGCGATGGGGGGGTGGTGCTGGGGCTCATGTGCCCATGGAGGGCTCTGTGTGCTGCATGTGTACCATATGTTGCCACCCTGCCCAAACACTGCTTTTTTTCTCTGGCTGTCCTGTCTACCCTTGGGTAGAGCATATTGGAACAGTGAAGCTTTTGGTTTTCTGTCTTTTGGACAAGCCAATTTCTCCTCCTACACTGCAGGGAATTCAGCACCTTCAATCTCCACCCGTGAACTGTCAGTGAATCACCTGCACTAATTATTTTTGATAACCAAAAATTCCTCCATATTTCTGAAATAACAATCCCACTTCACCACAACTAATTGCTTTTCTAGTCACCACCAGAACTACATTAGCAGGGTGCTTATCTTTACACTGTTTTTATCGCCTTCATCACCTATCTTCTTATCACCTAGACATTTAAACAAAGCTGGCTGAGCCAGTCCTGTTCTGATTGATGCTAATTCCCAGTCCCTATCCAATTATAGCCAATGCAGTCTACAAAATATAAATAATGTTCCCTAATTAATCAATTATATTAAAGTCGGTTCAAGTTATGAAAACTCATGTTGTAGCAGAAAAGACTGTGCTCCCAAGATTCCCACCCGGTTTCAAGGGTCCTGGGCAGTAACAAACCGTCAAACATTCTTAATTCAGACCCTCGGTCAAGTGATACAAAAGAAGACTGGATGTGGTGAGAATTTAGACCTTTCTTCCAGGTTAATAGAAGAGGGTGGAAAATACTTAACAGATTGTGCCTTTATAGGGTGAGTAGAAAAGTTCATGCAAAAAGCTGATTGGTATAGGCAAATCCAATTGGTACATGGTTAGTACCATGGAGCAGGCATAATATGAGTCTACAGAACTCATGGGAAAGAGCCATAAGAGGAATGTGGATTTTTTTTTTTCTAGAACCAGGGATTGAACTCAGGCCCTTGTGCTTGCCAGGTAAGCACTTATTCTACTGAGCTATGTCCCTGGTCCCCTGAATCTTGATTTTTATATTGTGGGAAGTTTAGAGAAGATAAATAATACTGGTGAAGGTTCAGAAAAAAGGACACTCTCATTGCTGATAGGAGCCTTAATTCAGCTATTATGGAAAGTGATATGGCATTTCCCCACAACATGAGGAACAGAACTACCTTATGACCCAATAATCCTTCTCTTGGATTTATAGCTAAAGAATTAAAATTGGAATATCAGAGACTGCACTTTCATGCACATCACAGCCTTATTCACAGTAGCCAAGGCATGGAAACTACCTAAGTATCCATCACCAGATGACTGGACCAAGAAAGCATGGTGTATACACACAAGGGAGTACTATGCAGCCATGAAAACAATGAAATCTTGTCATCTGTGACAGCATGCATGACACTGTGATCATTATGGTACGTGAAATAAGTCAGGCACAGAAAGACAAATACCACTTGTTGTCACTTATAGGGGAATCTAGAAGTTGATCTCATAGAAGTTTGGAGGTGGGGTGTCTCCCAAAGCCCGAGAAGGGTGTTGTAGAAAGGGAATGGAGAGAACTTGGCTATCAGATACAGGTGTGCAGCTGGTTAGAAGGAAAAACTAATTCTCAAGTTCCATAGCAGAGTAGGTTATCTATAATTAATTGACCGTTATGAGAAAAGAGCAGTGTCAGAGGTGAGAAAGAAGTATGTCAGTTATCCTGACTTGACAATTACAGGTCATATACACATAGAGAAGTGCTAGGCGGCTTGCCCTATAAGTATGTACACTTAGTAGGGGTCAGCTAAAAATATTCATCTTGGAAAAAGAGGAAGTAAAGGATTTAAATACGGAAAATGGTATGGTCTCTATGTTTATGTCCATTTAAAGGTCGTTTGTTAAAACCTAATTCCCAAAGCAGTAAGAGTATGAGATGGGGTCTTCAGGAGGCAAATAGACTGTGAGGACTCAGCATTCATGCATGTGATCAGTGCCTGTATAAAAGGGCTCATAGGACACAAATTCATCGCTTCTACCACTTGAGGACACATAGAATTCTCCATCCACAAGGAATGGACCCTCACCAGATCTCAAATATGCAGATATAGCAAATCTTTTTGTTGTTGTTGTTCCTGGAATCAAATTCGGGACCTTGTGCTTGCCAGGCAGGTGTCTGTGCTGCTGAACTATATCCCCAGTTCTGATCAAGTGCCTTAATCTCGAACTTCTCAGGCCGGGTGTGGTGGCTCATGCCTGTAATCCTAGCACTCGGGAGGCTGAGGCAGGAGAATTATTGTGAGTTCGAGACCAGCCTGAGCTACGAAGTGAGCTTAAGGCCAGCCTGAACTGCATAGTGAGACCCTGTCTCAAAAAGACAAAAAGAATAAAACCAAAATCTTGAACTTCTCAGCTACTTGAACGGTGAGTGATAGATTTATATTGTTTAAAAATTACTGTCTGAAGTATTTTATTGGGCTGGGGAGATGGCTCAGTGGAATAAGCGCTTCCCTGGCAAGTGCAAGGGCCTGTGTTCAATCCCCAGTTCAGCCAAAAAAGTATTTTATTATAATAGCCTAAACAGATTTAAGATACAAACTGGAGCAAATACCTGTTAATGAAATACTCAACTTCCATAAAACAAACTATGCAGCAACCATTCCTAATATCCCCAATGTTCATTTTTTTTACACATCATTTTCTCTAGAAGCTGAGTGTGCGTGCACACCTGCACACACATGCACACACACACATTATACAAAGGAGATTAGTTTGTAGACTTTTAGCAGAATAGGGAGTAGGCATATGAAAGAGGCTTGCATTACTCACTTTTGGTTCTTGTCTTTAAATTCCAAGGCCTTAGAACATCATGTCTGATGCCATAGGCGAGGCTAAGAGAAGCGTGGAGACATTTACCAAGCGCCCTAAAACTTGAAGCTGTTGGATTAATCTCCAAACAATGTGCTTCCCAAACAGAAACAATAAATGCTCTTTAGACCTAAGTTACTGTCAGCCAGAATTTTCTGTTACATACAATCTGAAACATTCCTCTTAGAGTGCATTATTAAAAGTTACTAAAATGTGGTGTTAGTAAACTACTTAAACTTTCTTGAATTTATTGGGCATTCTAAATCAGTATCCCATGGTACATTGAAAAATTTTGAGAAGTATTTGTTAAATATGCACTGAAGATCTTTGAAATTTCTCTCATTTTCTGAAAGTACTATTTAATATTGGTATATCAATAATGCTATGTTACTTCGGTTATAGTCAGATTTACTAATAGTCTTACTCTTTAATTATATAAGGCACTTTCTTTATCATTAATTTTTTGTCCCTCCTCCCTAAGCTTACATGTTATATTATACTCATTTGGCCTATAATTTTCAATTACTAGATTTTAATTTATACTCACATTGGGATCTAAGAACTCAGCCATGTTGCTACTGACAAAGCTGTAACTCTCACGAAACCCGATTTCTGTGTGAGCATCAGATACCAATGGATTTGTGATGTTTTAAAACTTACACCATGAGAGCAGGGTATCAGAATGCTTAAATTAAATAGGAATAATGCTCATATTATTGTCAAGTGTGCACACTTTGTGTGTGGCCTAGAACATAAGAATTCCTAGTTGCCTGTTTTCCTCTTTCAGGGAACGTTCCGTAACAGTACCAGGTTTGGGCTTTTGTCTTTGGAATGCTACTGTGAGATACCCCACAGGACTGCTCAACGGTGCTGCTCGTCATCACACGGATCCCCTCCTTGGTAGGCTGATGCCGTCTTCTCCGAGCCCACCGTGTTCTTTTGGACTCTTCAAAGAAGCACATCACAGTGTGCAGGTGTATGGAAATTTCTCTCCTGGAGCCGTATCAGGGTAAAGGATACAATGTTTAGCTAACATAAAAATTTATTTTGGCATCAAAAAGAAAGGGAGAGAATTCTACCTTCACAAAGAGGTCAGCCTCCAAGCAGCTGCTTTCCCACCTAGAGAGCTTCATCTTCAGTTCCCTTCACCTGGAACTCTACTCTCTTTTGTGGTTACCCCACATTTTTGCACAATAAGGGAGCCCATTTCCTAGTTTTTAGCCTCTTCCTACCACACAGTACCCCAAATATAAACTGGCATTGGGTGATTAGGGTGAAGTTTCTATTTCCATGTGCAAAACTAGATATAGGCTTTTCTATTCTGAGTTCCTGTTTTATTTTCCCAGTGGTTTCTTCACCTATAACATGCAGCTATTAATAGCTTATAGCAGAGTCAGGCACATAGAAATTGCTTCTAAGGATTCTAAAACTATGTGGCATTACTTTGACCAAAGTCACTAAGACAGTTGTGTCAATGATAACTAATGTTTTTTTCTGACATCGTCAATTCCTGGGGCTTTTAAAAAGCTTAAAAAGATGAATAAATAAGTACAAAGAAGTTCAGGTGGCCATATTCAAAGTAGCAAAAATAGAAATACAAGGAGAAAAAACAGGATATTATATTATGTATTAAAAACATAAAAAGAAAACAATGAAATGAAACATGAGATAAATAAAATGGGAAGTACAATAAGAAAATATGTTAGGAAGGAACAAGTGGAAAAGAGGAAGAAAATCAAGTTGTTTGTTCCATTAAGCATGTCTCAGAGTTAATGAATTTAGTTTCCTGTGGATTATGGCCCAAAGAAAATTAACAGTTTAGGTAACAACCAATTGGATGCAGAGGTCCAGAGAATTGCTAAGGCAGTGTCCTCTATTTATGACATTGTAAGAAGAAGGGATAGTGGGGATTTCTCTTTATTAAGGAGATGAGACAAAGGCCAAATACCATCATATGGTAGAGGAAAGGCATGAAGCATGCCCCAGGCCCAGCAGCAGCAGTTAGTAGCAACATAAATGGAGGCGATGCACTGACTGTTAATTTCAATTCTTACAAGCGCTGTAAGAACAGTGGAAAAATAGGGAAACTAAAAGAGGTACAAAAGGGGATGTTCTGGGGTTTATAGCCTCTATAAAGGTGGGACATGAGTTTTAGTGCCAATAGAAAACTTGGCTTTGAAGTCTAGCCGTCTGTCACTGGATAAGTTGCTAAACACTCCAAACCTTAGCTTCCTCACCTGCAGAAAGGAGGTGATATTAAAGGACTGTCACAAGCCTAAGTGAACTAATGTGTGGACCCTCCCATTTCACAGTAAGTGTACCTCATACATTTTAGACCTGTCTCCTTTTGCATAGTGAAATAAAGTGTGACTTTTGCGTTGGAGAATCTGAACAGTGAAAATTTTAAAATAATCTATGTGAAATCACAAAATAATAAGTCACATTTTTTATGTTTGGACTACAAAGTGAAAAATAACTGAAAGGCACCTGGAATTAATTTTATTTCTGTAGAAACCAAAGGGTTAAACTGCATGATCTGCCATGTAATATTTTTTGTATATTTAGGGTAACCGTTAGATATAGATACAGATATGTGGTTATATTAATTATATCACATACATTAAGTTTCAATGAAGCTTAAACTCCTGATTTAAATTTTCAAATTATATCTTCACCAGAATTATCTCAAGAGATGTCCTTGGTTCACTCGCTGATTCCTTCAGCCCCCACATTCAATTCCCTTCAAGTCCTTCTCCTACTAAACTCTGCTATTCTCCACATTTTTATACCAGAGAGTGTCATTTGAACCCTAAAATTCTATAAATTTCTTTAAATTTAAAGTAAAATCATACTCCCTGACCAGACAGGGCCCTAAATGATCTGGCTGCCACTAACACTTTTCCTCTCACATCGCCTCCCATCAGCTGCACGGCCTTCAACAGCCTAGAACATTCCACGTTCTTTCTGATTTGGGGATTTTTGTGTTTGTCGTTCTCTTTTTTCTGAAAAGATTTCTCCCAGATTGTGACATAGCTTACCCCACTCTTACTTTAGTTCTCAGACAAGTGTTTTCTGAACATCTATTGTAAACAATCTTCCTTTGTATTTTCAATCTCTTCACAATATGTAATTATTTATTGCTTTGGCTTTTAGGTATCCTGTTACTGACTAAAATATAAGCTAGATCATGATAGAGACTGTATTTGTCTAATTTTGTGGCATCTCCTTTACATTTAAAACTCATCTAGCATATTGCAGATACTTAATAATAATGTGAAAAATTAATAAATGTATTATTTTAGTATATTTCCTTTATTTCTCTATTTGTTAACACATATCATATATGCACATACGTATATGCACATTTACATGTATACTCAGTGTCTAAAAAAACTGAGTCCTCATGAGAGGGCAGAAGTTTTTCTTCCTTTAATTTTTCCGTAATTTTAGAAATATTTGCATTTTGTTGTTTCTGTGGTTATTCAAGCCAAACATGAAGATTACTTTTTCCCAAGTAATTAGCTCCTTCTGGGAAAACTTTTTAGAAGAACTCTTTGTGGTCTTGCCCAATCTAAGCTCTGGGTGTTATGTTAATTTTTTAAAAATTTCATCCCATATATTACATCTCAACTGGCAGAAATACTGATTGACAGCCTAAGGTCTATGTCCCTCCCTTGGAGCAGAATTAATACAGGGATTAGGAAACCCCAGCATGGGGTAAGAAATCCAACTGCCTGCAACAAATTTGAGGTCCTAAAGAACACCCAGGCCAGATGGTTTAAAAATGTCTCTTTACTAATAGCTTAGTATAAAGAAGAAAATATCTCCCTTGCTAGGTACCATGTTTCAAATGGTTTTAAAGATGGGAATTGAGGTAATGAAAACCAGGTGAATAAATACAAACTTTTCTTGTTGAAGATGCAGGTGTGGGCCTGGCAAGGCAGCTCAGCAGTCCAAAGCGCCCGCTTAGGCAGGCTTAGGCAGGCACAGGGGGCTGCAGGTTTGATTGGCAGGCCCCACCCCCAGGGCAGGCTGAGCCAACAAACATATAAATAAATAAAATGCAGGTGGGACTTTCAAGTACTACAGTTACATTTCGGGGGAAGATAATAGAAATATGTTTTTCTAACATTACTAGTTTTAAACTACTTTTCTTAGAAAACTTTAAAATGTTATGTAAATCCAAGATACTGTGGTAGTTGGTATTAATAATACTGGCATTGTTACTTGTGTTAGTTACCTCTGTAAAAACTCAACCCTAAAACTTGGGAGCTCAAAACAACCAGTTTTGGAAGTGGCAATCTGTGCTTGACTGTTTGGGTCCCAGTCTTTCGGAGTAAAATCAAGAGGTGAGCTGATGAGCAGGGACAGGGAGCAGGGTGTACTTGCTCTCTCACTCGCGTGGGTCCTGGCTGATGCAGGTGGGAGCAGGAGCTGCCCTCTTCCCTGTGAGCTCTCCCTAGGGCCATTCCCAACATGATGACTTGCTTCATCGGAGCCCGTAAGTGAGAAGGCCAGACAGGGTGCAGGAAGTGAGCGTGCTATTATAGCCTCAGAGTGGCAGCCCACTGTTTTTGCTGCATTCCATATGTCAGAAGGAAGTTACCAGGTCCCTCCTGTATGGAGCAGAGGGAATTACATAGAGGAGTGAACCCTGGCTCCCAGCAATCCTGGGGACCATTTTAGAATGCAGACCACCATGTCTTGTTACTGTAGATGTGTGAATGCATGCCATACTGTAATGCAGAGCACAGGCTTTAAGGCAGAAGGAATTTACACCCAGGCTTATCAGCCGGTGTGGCTAGGTAATTTGCTTACCCTCTCTCAATTTCTACTTATTTCAAATAAACCTCTTTCTTAAACTCTAAAATTTATAGTTACTCAGTGAAAGACAAAATTAAATGAGATCCCAAGGCCTAGCATACAGCTTGGCACACTATTAGTGCTCAGTTAACACTTTTGATTATTATTAGTGTGATATCACGTTATGCAAATGAGTATTATCAATATCTAGAAAGGATTCTTATATGATAAGCCCACGACCTGGGATAATGATGAAGCTACAGTGACAGGCAGATAAACATGCATCATCAGGTTTAGGTCCTGTGGATTCTACTCCAAAATATGCCATTAACAGGCAAGTCTTTCCTGGGTCTTCCAGCACATTCTCTTGCTATAAAAATGCAACTTTTTCCTAGTTGATTTAATTCTCCTCTTTAAAACTTGCCACTGAAATTTCTAAACAACAAACAAAATAATTTTTACAATATTTTAAAAGACCAATGTACTCTTTCTCTTTTTTTTTTCCTTCATATTTAGTGCAGGGTTTACAGGGTCTCGCTACACAGATCAGACTTGTAATGATTTTCCTGTTTTCAACTTCTCAAAAGCTGGGATTACAGGTGTGCACCACCATGCCCAGTCTCAATCACTGACTCAGTGTGCCGCCCAGGCGGGGCCGGCACAACACAGCAGGTATCAAACCCTGGTCTGAGCATCTGCCTAAGCAGGCACTTTAATCCGCTGAGCTATCTGGCTGGCCCTGTACTCTCTGAACTTTTTCTTTTTAAATCTACTGCACCTCAGGCTTCTTTATTTAAAATCAAAGTGATGAGGGGATTAAAATCAAGAGCATAATTGAACTTTAATCTCCCTCTGACTAGTTAGTTCCCCCAAATTCCCTGCCCGCACCCTCCATGCTTCTAATTGCTTCTTTAGTGAAAGAAGAACTTAACCCCAAAGCCCTGCTAGATTCCACCTCCTTGCTAACTTCTCCCCATCCTCCACCTGGCATCTCTGGTAGGGACAGTGCCACCTCAGCTTCAGTTTGAGTGCATGGGGGACCACAGGGTGGCGACAGGCACCAGAGGAAAGGCTTCCCCCTCTGGGAAAGGGACAGAGGAGTACAGCGTGGTGAAGGGGGGACTTCCATAGCCTGGGGTGCCAAAGTGGTGCCCTGGGGCCAGAAGAAAACACACAGAGGCCCCTGGGAAAGGGGACCCCGCAGCCTTGTACTCCTCTCCCTGCGAATGGTCCCCAAGATCGTTTGCCCTTCTGGCTCTGGTTACAGAACTACGCTCAGACAACGTCCTTCTCCAGCCCCAGCTGCTCCACAATGCTGCTGATTGGCTGAGGCCTGGGCTTCTTGCACCGCAGGAGCATGTTCTCTGGGTTGCCTCTTCTTGGTTCTCAATGCTTGTCTGCTTTCTCTTGTGGGCCTGCAGGAGGCTCTCTGCTTTGCATCTCTCCTGCAGGTTTTCCTTGTTGTCAGCCTCCTCCACCCACCTCTGCAGCAGGGACCGCAGCTTGCATGTGTTCTGGAAGCTGAGCTGCTTTGCTTGGAAAGAGCAGAAGGCAGTCTGGCTGAACCCCTTCCCACAGAGAGCACCTAGGGTGAGCCCCACATCGGCCCAAGTGCATCCCAGGGGGATCCTCGTTTGCTGCAGCAGCTTGGCAAACTGCTCCAGTTCCTTCTGCAAGGTGTTGATGTCCTGGGACTCCTTGGGGTTTGGCTCAGCTTCTCCTTCTCTACCTTCACTGCACCAGGGTGGGCAGCGCAGGGCCCAGAGGAGGCCTCCTCTGAGCCGCTCTCCATTCTGGTCCCCACTTCATCCTTTGGCTGAGTGTTCTCCAGGCCACCTTGGGGTGACAGGCCCATGCCAACCTGAGGTTCACAGCACCACCACAGTCACCCCTCCGCAGAACTCATACATATGGCTGGGGGCACAGAGGAACACCCCAAACCTCCAAGCCTGGCCCAAGCCCTGGGCCTTGGAAGCCCAGCCAGGTCCATGGGTCAACCCAGTCCGGCTCTGGCCGTGCTTGGCCGTCACCACCTCCAAAGAAGGCAAATCAGAAGCCAGGTGTAGCCGGGCGTGGTGGCGCAGGCCTGTAATCCCAGCACTTGGGAGGCTGAGGCAGGAGGATTGTTGTGAGCTCAAGACCAGCCTGAGCTACAAAGTGAGCTTAAGTCCAGTCTGAACTGCATAGTGAGACCCTGTCTCAAAAAGACAAAAAAAAAAAAAAAAAAAAAAGAAGCCAGGTGTATGGCCGTGGGAAGGAGGGAACTCCCAGCCAGAGGCCTGGAGAAAATCACTCGCTGAACTTACTACCTTTACTTAATACTTTTTTCAATGCTGAGACTATAACCTAGGGCCTTTGCACTGAATTATATCTTCAGCCACTTTTTACTATTTTCATATTTTGAGACAGAGTCTTGTCAAGTTTCTAAGTGGCTCAGGCTGGGCTCCACCTTGCAATTCTCCCACCTCAGACCCCCATACGGTGGGAATTACAGGCAGGTACTACCATGTTTGGTTGACTTAATGCTTTTCAATGACTTGTCTTTTACATCAAATTCAGGTATTTTAATATGGTCTATGAGGCCCTGCCTATCTTTCCAATCTCATCCTACATCATATTGCTCTTTTTTTATGGTATATATCTAGATGTCCCCCTAGAACCTTATGCGATCATAGGCCAGCACTTTGGCGGGTGACTGGGTTCTATGCACCGTAGCTGATTGCTATTAGGAGGTGGAACTAAGTCAGCAGAGGCAAGTCACTGTGGCCATGACCAGAAGGTTATGTCGCCCTCTTGGCTCCTCCCTTAGCTCCTTGCTCCCAGCTCTCCTGCCCCATGGCCCTCTGCTACAAGGTCCTTCCTTGGAGCCACTACAGCTCTGAGCCAAAATAAACTTCTCCTCCTGTAATTTGCAGGTGTCAGCTGATGTGCCCCAGCAAGGAGGAAAGGAACCAAGACACGTGCACATACAGCCGAGCCTGCCTGTCCTTCAGTCCCAGAGCTCATCAGACTCGTGCACACCTCAGGCCTCTGCACATTCTGTTTCTTCTGCCTGAGCCCATTTTGTGCAAATGCTCCCCGTAGCTGACTCCTGTCATCTTTCAGGTCATAGCACATTCCCCAAGAGCTCCCATCACCTCCCTCTGTGGTCCTAATGAGGCTTTCTTCTTATTTCTTATAGTGTCTTGCTCTTCTCTTTCACAGTTTCTCGTTTTATATTTTGGGTGGACTACATGTTTGGCTGAGACTGTGAAAGTTCTAGGGCTGCATCTGTATTATTTACTACTTTATATTTAATCCTAACAGAATGTCTGACAAATGCCAGGTAAAAAACAAATGAGAACAGAGAAAAATCTCCCAGCTTGCACTGCAGCACAGGCCCTAATATTTAGCTTCTTACTTGTGAATGTCACCTTATTTTCAGTAGCCTACCCCCTGCTGGAAGAGGCAACTAGATGTCTACATTTCAGGAATTTCTACATCTGGAAGCTTTTTTTTTTTTCCTAGAGCTATTTTAAAATAGCTTTCTCCTCATTTTATTCTAACTTAAGGGGAAGTTTTTGATATTTTAAGCTAAAGACTGAGAATAATCATTTCAGTTTCATACCTTTTCCAACTAAAACAATAATACTAAAGCCTTGACAAAAGCTACCATCTTTTAGAGAGATACACAATACTTACAGATGAAATAATATATTGTCTAAGACTTGCTTTAAATAATTTGGGGCATTGGTCAGGGTCACCAACTTTAGATTTAAAAAGCTAAGTTTTGAAACTAGTAGTGAATTTATGGGTTCTCAATGTACCATTCTCTTTAATTTTACTAAGGTTGAAATTTTTAATAGTAAAAAATTGGGAAAGCCCTTTGGAACTCTTTGTAGCATTTTAATATGAAGTAGATTCTTTGTGCCCTCTTTCCTCTCCCCAATCCCATAGTAGGTTGAGATTTTTTTTTTTTTTTGCAGAACCAGGGATTGAACTCAGGCCCTTGTGCTTACCAGGGCAGCACTTATTCCACTGAGCCACCTCCCCAGTTCATGTAGGTTGAGATTCTTGCTGTAGTGACTTTAGCACCCTACTGATTGACAGTGTGGTTGTCTCAGTTACTCTTCTCTCATTGCTGGGACAAAATACTCAATACCCAAAATGAAGGAAGGAAAGGCTTATTTAACTCACAGTCAGTAGAGGTTTCACTCCATACTCAGCTGGCTCCAAGCAGAATGGTACATGGCACAGAGCAGCCATTCATGGCTACAGCAAAGAGCAAAAAAGAGCCATTAATAGCTGCAGCTTCTAGCAAGTCTCTTTCCCCTCCTCACACTGTAATGCAGATTATCTGCCCCTGGAAGGGTGCAGCACCCATACCCACAATAACCAATCACAAACTCCAGAAGCTTTCCATGACTGCATGAGGCTTTAGGGGGACGCTTAGATACAAACCATAACCGTGGTCCTCTTCAAACAGCCTGCATTTAAATCCCATCCCTACCACTAGCATGCATGACTGATACACGCAGCGAGAAGCAAGGTAAGCTATGTGTGACTCAGTTTCCTCTTCTGTAGAGTGAAAATAACAATCCCAGGTTCAAACTATTATGACAACATAATGAAATCAGGATTGTGAAATGTACTCTGGCATAAGAAGTGCTGATAACGAAAATAATTTCTAAGGGAATTGAGTCAGTTACTTACAGAGTGCCCACTCTCAGTGGGAAACTGTTCTAAAGGCATCTGTTATTCTTCCCAGATTTCACTATCAATGTAAAATGCACAGAAAAATCAAGACAAGGAAAATTCTTCAGAAGCTGAACAGTTGGGACTGAAAGAGAAGGACAATGAAGACTCAAAAATAAAGAAAAGGAAATAAAGCCGGGGTGCTTGGCTTGTCTATGTTTTCTCCTTTGTCTCTGTCTCTTTGTGCAGGGAAGGAGAGATAAGAGAAGGCCTCTAGTTTTTGAAGGACGCAGACCCTGTGGGCAAAAGGTGAACTCTGAGGGTCCTTCTTACAATGCAGCAGAACACAATTGGTTGGTTAATTAAGAAAAAAAAAATCTATGTGCTGGGAACATTCACCCATTTAGTAAGGAAATTCCCAGGAGAATTTTTATCTCAAATTCAAAACCTCAGGGGAAAAGATTCATGAGGATTTGATGGGCATTTCTTTTTCAAGCTACATCTGAAAGGGAAAAAGCCCCTCACCTCAGTGATAAGTCTTATGTTTCTTGTTTAGCTCAGAGCCACCTAGAAAGATCAAGAAGCAAGGTCAGGCAGGAAGTTTCTTTCTAAAGACAAATCTCTCATGACATAGCGAGCACCATCTCCTTCTGCAGCTGCCTGGTCCTGTCCTTGCCCACAAATCACCTGCAGCATCTCTCTCTGGTAGGGGCTTCGGGCTCTCTGGTGTCTGCGCCCTGGTGAGGTGCCCTTCTTTGCCCACCCTCTGCCCCTGGCTGTCCACCGGCCCACATGCCCAGACCATGCTGCCCTCCTGGCCAGGTGCTGTCCACCTCTACTCTCTGGGTCAGCAGTTTTTGTGAACCTGCCGCTACCCTGTGTCTTGGTGCTGTCATAAGAAAGAAAGAGCAAGAACCATGACCTTGGTGCTTGAGACTCTTAACAATGGCAGAATTATTGAGAGTTGTATTGCAGCCAAAGAAGAAGAAAACAAATAGGAAAGAAACTTCATATTCTTTCCTTTTTTAATAATGTATGCCTGTTTCTGAAAGTGTGGAAGTTTTAAGGAAAATAATTTTAAGGAGTTATTTTAAAGTATATTGGAAAGACTTAGAAATATAGAAGCTTTTACATAAGTCTCAATTATGTGGTATAATTCAGGGTGCACACAAAATGACTGCTTTTGTTGGGGAGCTGGATTCTTTAAGTTTGTGGGATAACACAAAATAAATCAGCTACCTACTG